>APFE030455001.1:0-15761 GCA_000404065.3 Pinus taeda | reverse complement strand
TTCATGTCCACAAATAAAATTATCTCAGGGCTAAGAGTTTCGTATTCACTCTCTTCACTGAGATATCCATCCCAGAATTTATCATCAATCAGTTTTCCCACCTCACTTTCTGTGGAAGTGATAGATTCACACCACTCACTTCAACACTTAATAACTTCTTATAAGCATTAACAATGATTGCATTTCAAGAAAATTATTCATTCTAAAGCTTGTCTTACACAAGCATGCATGCATTCAATGTATCAAACATATAGATTACTAAATTTTCAAAAATCGTTATCATTTCAAATGTAACCATACCGCTATCTATTCCACCAGGTACTTTATAATGGGCGTGCATTTACAAATTATAATAGTTACAATTCATGTTGATGTGCCTTAATACCACTCTTAGCATCATTCATCTCCTTAGCAATCCATATCAACTAAGATAAATCATACATGTAAGTACATGATACCATTTATAACACTCATCACTAGGTGATGAAATTTTTAATCACACATACCATCCATTCCATCAATGCAATATTAATCATAAGTTTTTATCATGTGAATGTTTTTCTCACTCTTTCCTCTGTTTTTCATCATGATAGCTCACTCACGCACATATTATTAATATTTTTATCAACTCTTGAGCTGGCAACTTCCCACCTTTATCATCCTTAAAGTAGTGCATTCATGCAATTCACGCATTCAAGTGAAGACATATCAGAAAGATACAACTTAGACTAAAGGAATAATACCCAATTCCTTTACCTTTGGCTTTAACTTAGTTGATTTCTATACTTATATGTTGTCATCACTATGATAATTTAGTTGATAATTTTTTTCCCAAGAAAATCGTCACACTCCATTTTAACTTCTTGACAAGCTTCTCCTTTTCATTTTCCTTAAGACTCTTTTCAATGGTTGAAGGCACTTCTGTTGCCTCAAATCCTATTTCCAACAAAGGATCTTTTAGTATAAAATTCCTAAGAATAGTCTACATATTTTCCTAATTCACAATTTCTTGCACACATCATTTGTTAGTCAAATCAATTAAAACATGTGCCTCAACACTTCTAAATCAACGACCAATTTTACTTTATTTACAAGCACTCATTTCATTTGTTTTTGACATTTCGTTTGTGCATTCATGTCTCAAAAATCAATCAAGCATTCTTAAACTCAAACTATTACACATTTTAACCTTTTTCATTTTAAAGAGAAGGCATAGTAGCCAATTACACAAAATAATTTCAAGGGGACTCCACAATCCAATTTTTCATATCAACCCAGTTAAGCCTTCTGTAGATGATTAGTAATTATTCAAATATGTCAACTTGAGGCAAATATGCATTCAACTCAACAAGGAAAAATTTCCATGTATGTCTATAACTCTAGCTTATTAAACATATGCAACACATTTTATTAAAATTTTCTCGTAATTTTCAACAGATTCAACATCCTAAAGTATTTCTTGTAATAGTCCAGGGGTCCCTCCCCCTTGCACTCTTATGCATACAAGTGTCTCAATCATAGGCTATATCAATACCATTATCTTTTTATTTTGATAACAATTTAAGGAACAATTGCCTTCATTCAAGCATTCATTACTTTTATCATTACACGATTACATCCATCTTGACAAAGTATTTCCATAGTCGACCCAAGGGACCATCATTCCATACAACCTTTCATGTTGTATTTAGCATAACCCTATCACGATAAAACCACTAAATCTTCTTTCATCTGACTAACACTTTCCTAACTATCCTTCACATCATCTCTATGTAAAATTTGCACTTCAAAAGATATTTGTTCAACTTTATATATCAAGCCATATTTTTTCCTTAAGTATAACTACAACATGTCCATTTTATTATTTTTAATGACTGGAAATCACACATTACAACCTCATGAAAATTTTATAAAATTGTAATTCAACTTTGAGAGCCTTACCCTTACTCTCAACAATATTAGGACATTCATCACTCTAATGACTAACATTCTCTTGGTTTCTTTACATCATCTACATGAAATTATTGCACTTATGAGAGAACACATTCATAGTAATACCTTAGGTTCTCATTCACATATCAAGGACAAAACCAACCTGACCGTAATATCCTTCCATTATCTTTTGGATAGTAAGTCTCATAGCCCTCTCACAGGCTTTCTCCTTTTGAAAATCAAAGCATATTCAAAAGATTTTCCATTGCTCTAATTGAAAACCAAATACCCAAACTTACCAATACCCTTTCCTCTTTTGTGAAGAAATGTGGTACACATATCAGCCTCTCTCAATTTCCAAGTTAGCACTTATACCATCTTTATTTAAGTAAATTATCATCTATATTAGGCATACATCTTCATATATGGTCAACATACCACAACTTGACCTTGCTGGAAATAGGCTTACCTACTACTCCATACTGACATCAACATTAAAGCCATTTCCATGCATTTTACAAGGTACTCAAAGGTACTTTCAAGTATTCTCTACACACCTTCATATGCTCATACAAAAACATACTCATGTGTATTACCTCACACATGATTCCTTCAATCATATTTAAAACAAATCAAAATTATAGGGTTTACTTTTCCGCGTACACATTCCATAAACACTATAATCCTTGCCAAGATAGTCCTTCTCTATCACACTTGCATCCATAGCCACCATGTGCCACACATCCTCTCACTCAGGCAACCCAACAAATGTCAAATCTGCCCAAAACATATCATGTAGGTCTTTTCTTGCTTAACAACTTAATTGATCCATGCATTTTAGCTAATATAATCAGGAACATTATTTTCCTAGGAATGAATTAACCACACCCATATTCCGTGATCTATAAAATTCTTATTCTATTTGCTCAAGGCATCATACCTTGACCATCTAGGACACTTATCCTGGAACCATAACCAAGGCATTTTAACTTAGATATGTCCATTTGTACACAAGGTGCAGGGACTTCTCTCATCCCCAACATAATCAACTTTAGCCACATCATCCCTCAAAAAATGAAATCCTTTCAAGAATATATAAGTATCTCCACTTCCATAACATCCATTCTATCAATGCATTCCAACATTTCTTTAAACAAGGGCATCCAAAACTACCCACATACACATATCCATATGCATGCAAGTGCACCCACTACAATTTCCATATTTAATTATACTTTGTTGATACCTAGATAAACATCTTTCACAAGATTCCATGCTCCCTTAAACAACTTGCTTCAAGGTACCTTTTCTAGAGTAGGACTCTCTTTCTCACAGAGCAATATTTCCACATAATTGCTCCACTTCAAGACACAAGAGATTCTATCCAAGGTCAAGTCTAAGAAATACTATTGTTGCCAAAACATAATATCAAGTTCTATATCTTTCTCCAAATTCATCTTTGTGGTATATTTCTAGGTCTCTAGGAATAGTGTTTGAACCATAGCTTAGATACCACTCTATAGCACACCCAACCTTATAAGTCACTTTAAGGAGGCAGAGGTTATAATTAATTTTATTTTAATCATTTCAAACCCAACTTCTAAGGTGTCCATCATCTTCTACTCGCTAAGAGATTTCTAACGATACAAAATTTGTCTCATTCTAGATCTAGGACACCAAGTTATGACCTTTGGAAGCTTTTTATACAAGTGCCATGTCAATATATATGTATATTTAATAGACGGAAGATGATGTCGCAACTAGTGCCATGTGTCACCTCAAGGGTGTTTCCTTGCCAACATCCATTACCACCTAGCCCTACTAAGTCATCCCTTACCTTCCTTGTGAATTATTTTCTTTTATATACTTACTTGGAAGACTTTTACTTTTACTTGGAACCTTTATTCTCTTATTCTTGTGCTGAGAGCTCTCCAACCCAATATGGTAGAGATGTTGTAATGTAATGTTTAACATTTTCACTAAGTCAAATTACAAAATAAAATAAATAAATTTGTAAAAATTAAATTAAATAAAAATATTAATGTAATGTAATGTAAAGGAATTGTCTATATGTGAGACTCTTTTGAGTTTTTGACAAATTTCTGGATGAAATTTGACGAAAAATTTTGTCGTGAATCTTGATTTGGGTTGTTTAAAATGGGTTTTTGACTGCATATATGGATTCAACACCCTCAAAAACCCCTGGGGCACTTTGATTGTGAAGAGTTCATCTGTCAAACTTGTGATTTCAATGAATCCCTGTCAGATTCTAGACACATTAGATCAGAAAACAATTTGGAAAACTTTTCAAAAAGTCTCACTTATAGACAACAGTCAAAATAAAATAAAAATAAAAACAACGAAATAAAAATAGCCATATAAAAATAAATAATAATAAAATTAAATGGTCCATTATATTGCCCCATGGTATTCATGTAGAATGTAGCATATTTAAAGGGGGGAATTAAACTAGATTAGATCCATCTCAACTCCTAATCTACCAAGCATTGAGTGGGATCAAATTTCTTGATATGCAAACCCCTTTTAGAGTGAAAAGAGATTTGATCCCTCTTGGCGCTTGGTAGATCTGGAGTTAAGATGGATCGGTTGGTTACCTCAAGTCCACTTTAAAAAATAGGACCAAATTACAAACAAGATAATAATAATTTATTACCCACTTCTTGGCTTCATTCACTATAAATTTTATAATTCATTATTTATGTCCAGCTTAGAATACTCGGACCAGTTTTCCATTTATTTTAATACTTCTTTTTCACCCCGCTTCCAAATTATATAATATTTTAATATCCACTTGTTGGGGGTGGGGAGAGCTCTTTGGCAATACTTTTCAACTTCATTAATTACCGCACATTTATTCATACTTAACCAATTTTCCTTTTTGGGTCATGCAAATTACACCACCCATACATAGTTTTCTAATTATCCTATATTTGAGGGCGTTGAAAAAATCTAGTGCAAAGACTTACCCCAACATGGGTTATCCTAACTTAGTATAATTTTCACTAAGACTTTCCATATAGTCTTATTTTTTTATTAACGAAGTAGGTCATTATTTCATGGGGAAAGGAGAAAACAAAACCTTACCTCACAAGCATAAATTTCACATAAATTATTATCTAGTAAAAATATGAAAATTTGGACACCAAAAAAATAGAGGGGAAAAGAACAAAAATTCCACTAAATGAGGGAGAAGGTTAACATATATTTCCACTTAAATTGGTATAATGACCACTTCAAATATGTGAACTAAATGAGGGAGAATGTCTTAACATAGCTTTCCACTTAATTTGGCATAATGACCACATCAAATATTTTCATGTGAAATACATCATATTTGATAAACTCTTTAAATAATAATTGATTTGAATTTAAGCCTAATTATCTACTTTAGACCTTAGATTTGTCTTGATCATTTCTCCCCCCCAAATAAATCATACAACCATGATAAGTATTAATTCATTAACAAAGGACATATTGTGCCTTAACTTCTTCTTATATCTTTGACAGGACCCTAGACATTTCACCCAACACTAATTAGGATTTTATTATAGTGAAAGAGAATATAAAATAAACCTTCTAAATTGTCTAAATACATTTAGAGATCATATTACACATGTTTGCATGCATGAAAGTAACTATCACTAGGTACAATAAAATAAAGGTGCAGTGGTTTTTCTCATTGGTGATACAATTTCAACCTAGATAGTAATTTTTTGTTGTTTAAAATACATTTTTGAATGCATAATTCACCCAACAATAATTAGGATTTTATCATAGTGAAAGAGAATATAAAATAAACCTTCTAAAATGTCTAAATACATTTAGAGATCATAGTACACATGTTTGCATGCATGAAAGTAGCTATCACTAGGTACAATAAAATAAAGGTGAAATGGTCTTTCTCATTGGCGATACAATTTCAACCAAGATAGTAATATTTTGTTGTTTAAAATACACTTTTGAATGCATAAATTTATTCAACTCCCTAAAAAAATCTTAGGGCACTTGAATTTTATAAAGTAAACAAATTAAACTCAAAATTTTAAATTTCTCTTAATTTTGGTTAAAATTAACAAGAAAAAAGGACCTAAAAAGGGTCATTCGTCTAATAGTCATACTACATGTAAAATAAATACAAATGGCATTTATGAGATTCGTCCAAATGGCTCTTAAACTTTATGACAACTCAAAATCTCATTAATCTTTATGACAGCTCAAAGATTCTTTAAGCTTCCCAATTTGAACATTGGATATGTTTCATGGTGGTAAATACAAATGGCAATTTTAAGATTCGTCCAAATGGCTCTTAAACTTTATGACAACTCAAAATCTCTTTAATCTTTATGAAAACTCAAAGGCTCTTTAAGCTTCCCAATTCGAACATGGTATATGTTTCATGGTGATACCAATAAATACTCACTATACATTGATTTAAAAGCTCTAAAGGGCCAAAATTAATTTTGCAGCAAATTTACACGCTTCGTGAATTTATCAGTGATTTCTTTAATTTCTTAATTCAAATGTTATATGAAGACCTTTCCAACTAAGTCTTATCTCTAAAGCACTGATAATCCAAGCATTACTCATGTTAAAGAACAAATTGCATTTAGAAATTCATAATCAATCCCCTTTTAGAGGGAACATTCAATGTTCACTCTTTGAAGAGAAGGCCCCATCCCTCTCAAATGTGCTCTCCAAAGCATAAGCATCATTTCATCCTTCCTCCAACTCACAAAAAAATCGCAATCAATCAGGTCACATGTAGATTTAATCAAAAGAGACAGGGCGTGGGCTTTTAGCATGGGCTTTCTCTGATGGAGCTTCTCAAGGAGCTCTCAAGTGATCACTCTATCTCTTTTTCCAACTAACATTGCGAATGAGACTAGAAATTTTTGTGAGCTCATGGCCCTAAAACTCACTCTACATCTAGCTCAGGAAAAGGGCATCTCTCATTTATACATCTATGGTAATTCCCTATTAGTGATTCAATGGATGAATAAGGGCTTCAACATTAGAATTTCTCCTTGATCCCTCTTTTTCAAGATATTTAAAATGGTTTTAAAGATTTCTCCTATATATTTCTCGACCATATCTTCTTCTTCTTATTTCCATGTAACAAAGCACCCCACCCTTCACCTTTTAAGCAAGGGTAGGATATTTTGTATGGTTTAAGGTCATCCCTCATTTACACTTAAAGTCATACTAGACAACAATCAAATTTCTCCCCTAGATTTGAACCCATGATCTCATACGAGTAAGCACATGTTTTTAAGCATTAAGCGCACTCACATTATAAATGTTTTAATTAAAAAATCACTACTTAACTTTCAATTAACTTTAATTACTCTCAATTAACTATAATAAGCGTCATTTAATGATTTTTATTTTTATTTTTTTTTGTTGATAAAAGAATTCCATTATATTAACATGAATATACTATGTATATATTGGTTTTCAATGGCTCTTCTTACCTCATTCCAACTGGATTTGTTGGCGAGGAGAGTCAGAATTAGTGCATAAGATTTTGCAATTGGCCCTTTATTCCCGATGGGCTTAGAAGCCATACATACCAAAAAACGAGAAAAATGAGCAAACAATCAGTCGACTGCATGTCAAGGTGGTGGATGGGGAGGCTGCGTAGGCTGAACTAATACTAGAGGCCCATGTCGTTCATGTATATGAAAGTTGATGTTCTCCATACATGCCTTTAATTCTTGCAGGTGGTCATCAGTCTACCTTTGGCTTCTGCGTACATTGTTGAATTGCTCCAGAATATCTGACTCACTATACTGAATGACATTCATGTAGGCCACGAGCTCTTTTCTGTCTTCATATCTATGTGCATGAAGGATATCCAGGTTGGACTGGATTCCCCGCAATTGATATGCAATTGAGTCCAGGGATGGAGGTTGGACAACATGTCTAGGTGAGTGAGTCAGATCTTGAGAAATCTCACCCACTCTAACCATGTTATTAAAGTCTTCCTCGCTGGAGGAGGTATCCCTGCCCGCACGTGCCTCTGGTCTTCCTTATTGTCTTCCCCCTCTGCGGGGTCATCCTCATTGTTGAGGCATCCCTATATACAAGAAAATACCCAAACCCCAATAATGACACTATCAAATGTGCCCTTAAAATTTTCAACTAGACTCCTACTCCACATGGCCCCCGACAACTAGGCTAGATAGCGAAGAGCCAATTGGGCTAAGGAAGAGGAAGCTCATGGAACTCACAGAGACCGAAAATTATAGGGGGTGACAAAATCTTCTTCCCGACTCAAACCTAAATAGCTAGGGTTTTGAAGACTCCAAAAACTTTCACCGAGTTCCCGTTTTGGACAATTCCACCACCCAAATTCTTCGCCAACGTAGACTTGACTCACAGTAAAATGTCGAAACCCAGACTGATTGGAGGCACAATGGGTCAACTCAGGAGACAGGCTATGAGTTTTATTGCACACTAGAACATAAACAAAAGCAATTACAGACCTCGAGGGACCAATACCTTATTTAAACCATGACATTAGCTTAATGATTGGATAGAGAGATAGAGAAGGGCTAGTGAGGAATTCATTCTCACAAAAGATGCCTAATTCAAAACTTGATAGGGGCAACTTGACTGTAGCCGATGAGAGACACCAAGAAGGATACCAGTTCTCCCTACCCTCCCTTGCCCAAATCCTTTGCCAAATACACTAGCAGGGGAAGTAGAATACCTAATATTTGAAGCTCGCTACATTGGACGAAAGAAAATAACGATGTGAGACAATGTTCATACCTGTAGCTAACACCAAGCCTAGAAGAAAAAACCCAGGTGATGAAGTTAAGTGCCAGGGTCCTAGATAAATGCCCGAGAACAACACGGGACATTGAAGCCATCACCATTTCTTATCCCCATGATCCAATGGCCTTTCGACTTTCTCCGCAAGCCTTCTTGGCAACTCTGACCATGAAAAAAATCCCTGGAGCCCCTACTCATCTCCCACATCACAAAACCACTTACACCGCGCAACATTTGCATTATAACAATGCCTAGGGCCTCTAGAGACTTCTTTAGCCATACCAGCTACCCATAATGTCTTTAATGACATAACTCATGTTTGATGTGTCATTGGGGGGGAGGGGTGGGGCTGTAAGGGTTCCCAGGACCCCGTTTTCCAAAGTTTGATCACCCCCATCATGGGGTCATTTAACAAATTGAAAAGCTTAATAGCTTTCCATTGAAAATGATTTCCTAATTTATGGGAATTTAAATTATAAAAGATTACTGCCAATGCTTTTTGCCCTTTATAAGGAAGCTAAAAATTCTCCACTTTATCATGGCCAAAATAATCCTATTAAAACACCTATTTAGGCAAAAAAAAGACAATGTATTAAAAATGCTAAATTTATGCTCTTATTATCCATGTCCCAGGCATGGTATAACTTTGCCTTTGACTGCCTATTAGTTTGTCTTTGACCAATTTTTTTTGTCATTTATCTATAATTTAACATTAGGAAATTAATTTTTATTATTTATTATTATTATTTAAAATTTATTTATCTGTCAATTGATTCGTTGAGGTCTTATTATGAGCTTTTTAGTAATTTCTTAATTTATTAGCTACTATTTTTTTTTAGATTTATTTCCCTTTTATTTAATTTTATGATTTTTTTATTTAACTTTTTTAGTTTTTAGAAGTAAAAGGAAATAAGAAAGTCTATGATTTTTTTTTTTTTTACTTTTTGGGAAAAACAAACAAACAAAACAAAACAAAACAAAAAAACAAAAAAAAACTTATAAGAAATCAATATTAATCTTGATTTTATAAATAATTTGTGATCTAATAATTTTTATTAGAAAAATATTAATTTTTAATTTTCTATTAAAACATAATATATAAATCCATATCCATATAAAATCAAATAATTCATTCAAAGCTGGATGTGAAATTTTAATATTACTATATGGACTTTCATATAATGAAATTAAACATAATTTTTTTTTTTTCTAATTATCACTGTTTGTTTTCTATTTACGTAACTCGTGAGTAATTCTTGAAAATCATAATCTCAGTTTATATACATATGGAGTTGCATGCGAGCAAAAAGTACGTGGTCATCCAGTCCACTGATTGTTTGTTTGAAAAAGACTCGCGGAACTTTTCAATTCGGCCTTTAAATAGCCATTGAGGCATTGAGAACATGCTCACAGGAGCAATCTAATCACTACTTGTCGTGATAGTTGAAAAAACTTGGTTTGAAGTAATTCCTGGTGCTCGTGCGATTCGAACTCGCGATTCCCCTTGGCGCGAAATTATTATCGTCATGTCTTCTCTTCCGTTTCTCAGTAGGCCTAAGAGCGGCTTATCGACCCCTTTTTTTTTAACATGGTCGTCTACTCTTGTATTATAAAAAATTGTTGTGACCAGGAGTTGTTGCATAAGATGAAAGGAGAGAGAGAGAGAAAAAGTCCAAAATAGGCTCGCTGTCCTTGACTTCTGAGAGTTGAGCTTAATGAAAATACATTGGAATAGGTAACGGCTGTATTTCCTGACAAAGAGGCCAGCTAGTAGACAAAATTTGCTTGACATTAAGACTATTTAACCGTGTCTTCCGCCTGGGACTCTTTTTTGCTGACCTTGATAGATTATTCTGCTTGCATGCTTTGCGCGATGGACTTTATGTAGATAATGGCCTCCTCCAGGTGTTGGCATCTTTCCTTTAGTTGTTCTTATTTTTCCTTCTGTTTCTCGAGATTCTTCCCCTTGGTGCTATTGTCTGATAGCTGAAGGAGAAGCTGTCTCTGCGCTGGAGCTTTGCTGTCGGCCTCGCTTGATGAGGAAGGGCTAGTCCCGAAGATGAATCAGCCAATGGATGGGGGGATAAGCGCCCGGAAGGCTTTTGCTGCTAAGGGCGGTTCGATTCCTATCAATACCTACTTTGAACCATGTCTGAGACAGATTGCACAGAGAAATGCTGGGAAGAGCTGAAGAGGTAGGATGGATATAAAGAGGAGAGGGAGGCCTGCAATGATGAGAGATCCAGATATTTTTATTGGGGAGGTCTGGGAGCGTTTCCTGAATGATATTCTTGTTGCAGTCGGTGAGGGGAAGGAGGGGACGTTTACCAGCATTTGGATGGAGAATGGCGCACGTGAAAAAGAGGTGCTTTGCGCTGATGTCTGGGGCGTAAGGTGAGGAGAGCATGGAGGAGGGAGCGTGATTGAGATCGAGGTGAGATTGGCTTCCAGATTGACTGAGGGGAGGACGGGTTCTGAAGGTGCTGGGCCGAATGTCTGGATGACTGCTGAGTCTACTAGGGGATTTCCTTGGCATAAATCTTGTCATTCTCACGCACTTGTCCTTACTGTTTGTTGACAGCCTTTGTTGCTAGTTGATCTGCATCTACGTTGTTTTCTCTTAGGATGTGAAGGAAGGTTGGGTCTCCCAGCTGTCTAAGGTTGTCATGAATCCTAGTCTTGATGTTGTTGAGCCCTTCCTTTTTAAAATTTCTGCCTGAGACCATAGCGCCAATAATAATAGGTGAGTCCCCCAATATTATAGCATTCCTGATTCCCAATCTGGACAGAAGAGAAGTCCCTAGGAAAAGACTGTAAGCTTTTGCTGCATTGTTGGAGGCGTTCCCCAGGCCCCATTCGTAACTGAGGATGCTTTTCCTATTTTGGTCTTTGATGATGCCCCCTGCACCGGCTTTTCCGGGGTTGTTTTTCGAAGCACCATCGAAGAGAAGAACAGGGCGCTTCTGATTTGAGATCCACTGTCGAACCTCTTCCTTGGAGCCTCTGAGCTTCCAATTTGGCCTTGCTTTGTTAATTGGAGCCAGAGAAAGCTAGGTTTGATTGTGGATGAGACTAAATTTGCTATACCAATCTCTCTCTTCTTGGAGCCAGTTCATTTGATCTGGAAAGGCTATGTAATTGGCATTGATGGATTCAGAGATGCTAGCTATTGTCTTTGCCAATATACTAGCCGTGTTTGGCTCTTTGTTGTTAAAGACAAAATTGTTTCTTGCTAGCTAGAGATGCCAGCAAAGGGAGGCAGGGATGCATTTCCATACCCCGATGAGGTTGTGCTTGCCTTTCCTGGTGTAGGGGTAGCTGTTCATCCAGTTTTTCTGAAGATTGGGAATCTGATCAAAGCTTTCTCGAGATTCCATGGGGCTTATCAACTGTTTCCAGCAATGGTGTGTTAAGGGGCAGGCTAGGAAGATGTGTTGAATGGACTCCTCCTCTGCTTGACAGAAGCAGCAAATTGAAGGACCCTGTATTCCTTTTTTCCTTAAGTTCTCAGCTGTGAGGGTTTTTCCCTTGAGGAGTGTCCAGTTGAAGTATTTCACTTTGGGAATGCACTCAGTCTTCCAAGCCACTGCGTGCAGATTCCACTTTGCTGCTGGGGATAAGTTTTGGAGCGATTTATAACCTTCTTTCACTGTGAAATTCCCCCCACAGGGGTCCCATATATATCTATCTTCAGTCCTCATATTTGTTGGAGCAGAGCCAGAAAGGGAAAGCTTGAGGTTGATCCATTGATCCTTAAGGAGGGGGGGTGTTTGAATATCCTTCCAATCTAGCCAACGATTGTGGTTCCATAAGGATATGTTGAACATAGATGTTATCTTTCGGACTTCCATCCAATCCTGCAGGGGTCGAAGGTCTTGTAGAAGGTTTCTCGGTTTTGAACCCATGATGCGATCCAACCAGATCTTGGTGTCCTTTCCATTTCCTGGGAGTTTGGATACATTTTCTATAAAGTGAGGTAGCACTTTTTTTATCAGTCTCCACATGGTGTACAAGGTCTATCGACAATTGCCTCAGTGAGGATGTTTGAATTCGGACCTCTGAGATATTTTCGTTTTATAGCCTCGGCCCACCATGATCCTTTGTTTGAGAGAATTTTCCATATCAGTTTGAGCCCCAGGGCTTGATTTGAGAGATTTGGGAGTTTAATGGAGAGACCCCCTTTTTCATAAGGGAGGGTTACCTGATCCCACTTTACGAGACTGAATTTCTTGGTCTCCTACTTTCCTCCCTGCCAGAGAAAGCTTCTCATGATGAGTTCCAAATGTTTATGAACGTTGGCCAGCTCCATGATGACAGCGTACTGATAGATTGGTAGAGCTGAGAGGATAACCTTAATGAGAATTGTGCGACCTGCTAAGTTGAGCCAAGAAGCTCCCCAGCCCTGAAGGAGGCCTCTCATCTTTTCAATATGTTTTGTCCAGACTTCAGACTTGACGGATTCCTTAGCCAAAGGCAGTCCTAAATAAGGGAAAGAGCTCCAATTTCTTTGAACCGGAATGTTTAAAATCAAGGATATTCTTTGTTGGATTTGGGGTGGAACATTCCAAGTATAAATTCTGCATTTCCTATTGTTCAGTTTACCCCCAGAGGCTGAGAGGAAAGCGTCCAAAATTCTTTTGAATCTCCTTGCCATTAAGCTGGAGGCTCCACCTATTAGAAGAGTGTCATCCGTGAAAAGCGAATGATTTATCTCTTTTATCCCTTTTTCTATACAGATTCCCGGTATCTCTTTATTATTGCGGAGTTGATCAAGATGGGTGCTCAGGGTCTCAGCCATGATAATGTAGAGGAATGGAGAAAGGAGACAGCCTTGTCTCAGCCCTCTAGAGCTTCTGAAATATTTGTTGGGCCTGCCATTAATCAAAGGTGCAGTCCAGGGATTGGAGATGCACCCATTAATTATGCTGATGAAGTTGCTTGAGATCCCAAATTTCTTTAGAGCTGCTGTTAAGAAGGATTGGTCCACAAGGTCGAAGGCGTTGGCCATATCCAGTTTGATGATCATTCCTCGTTCCCCTCTGTTGTTACTGTTGTGGATGGATTCTTGTATGAGGATGACATTCTCTGTTATTTGCCTGCTTGGGACGAAAGCCCCTTGATTTTCAAATATTAGAAGGGGAGGACTTTTTTGAGTTTATTTGCAAGGATTTTTGTTATAATCTTATAGGAGACATTACATAAAGAAATGGGCCGAAACCTGTCAAACGAGAGGGGGTTTGCTTCCTTGGGGATCAGGGAAATATGTGAAGATTTGGTGTTCTCGCCCAGCTTGTGATTTCTGAAGACATTCTTTATCATTCGAATGAAATCTTTTTTGATAGTTTCCCAGTGCTGCCTATAGAAGGCCACTATGAATCCATCCGGCCCCGGAGCCTTATCTTGCTGCATACTGAATGTTGCTGTGCGAATTTCCTCTTCAGTGATATCTTGGTCCAGCTCTTGGTTATGCTCCTCTGATAGTTTGCACTCTATTTTACTGAGAAAGTCTGCGCTATCCGTTTACTGTGGTGCTGCTGTAAGGAGGGCCTTAAAGTGATTGTGGGCAGCATCTTTGATTTCTTCTTGGTCCTTCACCTCTTTCCCATCGACCTCAATTTTGTCGATTTGATTCCCAGCTCTCCTAAGTTTGATGTTATTGTGGAAAAATGAAGTGTTCTTGTCGCCGGCTTTCAACCATAGGCAGCGAGATTTTAGTCTTTGTTCCTCCTCCTCTAATCGATTTTGTCTGAAAAGTTCTTTGTAGAGATTTTTTTCCTGCTCTAAATCTTCTTCTGAATAATGGGTGGACTCTTTGTCATTGTGCCACCATTCCATCTTTGCGATCAGGTCTGTTTTTTTTTTCCTTTCAGCATTCGCCACTTCCTTTTCCCATTGCTTAATGACAACCCGGAGGTGTTTTAGTTTTGTTTCCCAGACAAAATGTGGCGATCCGATGACTTCCTTGTCCCATTGATTTTGAATGAGGGCACGAAAATCCTCTTGGAGGTCCCAGATTTTATTATATTTGAAGGGGAGAGGCCCCAGATTGCGCTCTTTGACCAGGTTGAGGATCACTGGCTTATGGTCCGATGCTGAGGCGTGGATTAAGTAGCTCTTAATGGACTGATGGTTTTCTGCTATTCCTTCCTGAATTAGAAACCTATCCAGTCTTTCCTTAATATTATGAGAGCCTGATCTTTTATTGTTCCAAGTATATTTTCCGTTTGACAAGGGAGTGTCTAGCAGATTGTATGACTGAATGATGGATTCTAGCTTATCCCGAGAAGTGTCTGCATGAAAGTTTCCCCCAAATTTCTCTTGCGCGTTTCTTATGACATTCATGTCGCCCCCAATGATTATTCTGTTGTTATGGATGGTGAGGAGGTCTGCCTCTATTGTGTTCCAGCAGCTGATTTTGTCCCTGTAGTGATTTGGGGAATATATGTTGTAGATGTGGAAGACTTCCTGAGTGCCTTTGTTTTTCATGTCTGTTCTGATCCACCAAGGGCAGAGGTATGAGTGAATAATTTCCCAATTGTTCTTGTTCCAAATTGTTCCAATCCCACCTGAAGTGCCATCTGAGCTTATTGAAAGGCCTGTGAAGTTTTTGAAGTGTTGTAGTTGCTGTTGGAAATCTTGTTCAGTGATTTTGGTCTCCTGGATAAGGAGAAGATCTGGGTGTTCCTGATTTAACAAATCCTTTATAGCTTTCCATTTTGAGGAAGAACCCATCCCCCTGCTATTCCAAGAGACCAGGATCATTATTTACCGTTTGTTGGGTGGGATCCAGACTTCTCCTTGGCCTTTTCTCCACTCCCTTTTAGCTTGCCTATATATGAGTCCATAGGTTGTTGTGTGCCCGTTGCCATTTCCTTTGCTGCTGTTTCATCTCTGAGTTCCTTATTTGACTTTCTACCCACTTTCCTTGGGGGATCGATGGGCTGACTGGTTTCTTTAGCTTTGTTTCTGGTGAGAATTCTTTCGATGGTGGGAGGGGGGGAAGGGGGGGGAACGAACGGGGAGAGGCTGCC
>APFE030454997.1:0-14679 GCA_000404065.3 Pinus taeda | reverse complement strand
TTTTGATTTAGGATTAGTTTAGATTTAAAATAAATTTTGTTTTTAAATAAAATAAAAATCATAAAAATTTTCTTTTTTATCCTTAGTCTTTAAATTTTTTCTTTAGGTTTAGATTTTTTTTTATTTTCAATTTTTGTTCGAGAAAATCTATAAAAAATTTCATCATGGAAAATTACTTTTGCTGGACTCAGTTGTTTTCAATCGTTATCTTTCACGCTGAGATCTGAGTTTTCAAGTCGAGACGCGAAATTGATATCTGATTCTTGTGGTGGTTCTGGGCATTTATCTTGTCGAAATTTTCAGTTGCTGGATGTCGTCTTAGCTGATGACAAATGATTGTTGTTCATGTTTCATCTAACAAGTAATCGATTCAATGACAGTCTCTTAAGGCACTGGTCTGCTAATCAAATCATTTTTAGTGCTTATCTTAAATCGTGTCTCGTGTCTCCCAACCAACTGGTCGACAGTTGGTCTTCAACATCTCACAGGGTCTACCCCCCTTAGCCGCGGGAGACAGGCTTAAACGGAGGGATCGGGGATCAGAGTGACAGCCCCCGGTCTGAGCGTTGTCGTGTCAATCTGCGCGACAACATCTCCCATCCCATTTGAGCTGCTAGGCATATAACGGATCTGATAGAGGTGTATCGAGCAACTGGGGTGAAGGTCTCTTCATAGTCTATTCCTTCTTTATGAGCGTACCCCTTTTCCATGAACCTAGCCTTGTACTTCTCTATACTTCCATTTGCAGCATACTTGATCTTGTAGACCCATCGTGATCCTACAGTTGATCTATCCTCTGGTCTAGGTATTACTTCCCAAACATCATTCGTCATGATAGAGTTGTACTCTTCTACCATGGCATCCACCCACACTTGGTGTTGAACGGCTTCCTGAAAGATAGAGGGTTCTTCAACCTGAGCTACCAATGCCTGGAATCTGTCAAGTTGTCTACATTGTCTTTTCTCGGTTCTAAGAGCTCCAACAAACTCCCTTGCATCCCTCAGTGTCTATCATACTTCTCTGTTGGTTCTACCAATGGTGGTGGGAGACTCAATCAACTCCTCCTCCTAATCCCGGTGTTCCATCTGTTGAGAACTATCTGGATTTCCTCCTCCTAAGGAAATAATGGTACTGGCCACTGTACTCGATCCAGGTGTCTGTCCTCCTTACTGACCATACTGCTCCTGGACTAGTGGAACACCTCTTGACTGATCTTCTGCAGGCATCTCTCAAGATTCCCTTAAAGCTCTATCCTCCATGAACTTTGCATCCCATCTCACTACAATCTTCCCCCTGCTAGGAATGTAGATTATGTATTCCATTGAGGTCTCGTTGTATCTTACGACATACCCCTTTTCTGTAGTCTGATCTAGTTTACTGCACTTCTCGTCTGGAATGTGACAATATGCCACGCTTCTGAATATCCTGAGATGACTGACTTCCAACTTCTTCCCTGTGAAGACTCCTTCGGGCATTTTCTTCCCTAATGCTCTATGAGGAGTTCTATTCTAGATATACACCATTGTGTTGCAAGCTTCTGCCCATAAATACTTAGGTAGATCCTGATCATACAACATAGCTTTGGTTGCCCCAACAATAGTTCTATTTTTCCGCTCTGCTACTCCATTCTGCTCCGAATTATATGGAGTTGTCCACTCTCTTTTGATGCCCACCTTTGCACAGAAATTTGTGAAGTTTTTGTCCATATATTCTCCACCATTATCTGAACGCAATACCTTTATCTTTTTCTTTATCATATTTTCAATGAGAGCCTTGAACTCTCTAAATCGATCAAGACCTCATCCTTGGTCTTATGAAATAGATCTAAGTTTTCCTAGAGTGATCAACAATAAAAGTAACGAAGTATTCGCCACCACTAACAGCTCTTGTGGACATTGGACCACAGATATCTGAGTGTATCAATCCCAATACAAATTCTTCTCTATTGTTACTTCTGGAAAAAGTTGCTTTAGCGTACTTCCCTAGCACGCATCCACAGCATAAGTCATCATGCTCACTACTAAAGGCTGGTACTTCTGTAACAGTGTCTCTGAGCATCCTAAATGCTCCATGGTGTAAGTGTCTCATTCGCCTATGCCATAATTCATTTCGTTCCTTTTCACCATTACAATTGTTGCCTATCAGTGCCATTGGTGACACAAGCTGCAACCTATACAATTTGTTGCTTCAAATCCCAATTTGTCTCTTCTTCTTCCAACTTGGATGCTTGAGTCTTGACATATACTTTCTTTCCTATGAAGTATACATTGTATCCCTTGTCTTGTAACTGGGACACTAAAATCAAGTTCATTCCTAATCCTGGGACATGCAGAACATTGGTGGGTCAGATGCTGGTCCTTGCTTCCATGTAAAATGTTATAGTGCCCCTCCCTACTAAAGTACATTTGGTTCTATTTCCCATAGTAATCTGGAAGTCCATTTGTTCTTCTTGATAGCTCAAGAAATGTTCTCATACTCTAGTCATATGCGCTGAAGCCCCCCAATGTACCAAACATTGTTGATGTTGAATTTGCTAGGCATGCAAATTCTTCTTCTAATCCAATAGACAACTCTGAGACACTTTGAGTATCCATCTTGTGCTATTTTAAACCGATTTCTAACATTATCCTGCCCCAGCAACTACGGCAAGAAAAATTGCATCCCACTTGAGAAAACCCCTCTTCGCTGAATCTTCTGTGCATTGTTCTTTCTACCGCTAACAGATTTCAATCAGGAAAACATACACCTTTATCAACTTACTCAAAGAGAGTTTTACCACGAAAATCTAATCCTCCTGGCTTGAACTGCGCAAACCCCTTAGAGATTCGAATTACTGTCGCTGCAGGAATTTCAAATTCCTTTCTTCCTTCAACGCTAGGTCTTCCGACTCTTTTCTTATGCTTTACCTCAGCTACAGAAATAAGTTATTCGCAGTGATTAATATTATTTCTTCTACTTATTATCTCGGAAATAAGTTATTCACAGTGTTCATACAGCAAATATCAAAATATATCCTACTATAGCCTTCACAATTAAAATATGCAGAAAGTAAATGCAAAGAAAAATATTGGCACAAATACAGTCACAATGACAGTGTTATTTTTGGACAACTGTCCTCGGGAACACCCAAGGTGGGAAAACCAGTGCAACAGATGAGGGTTTCTTTATTATTCTTCAGCAAAATCTCATGTACAAGTTACAACCAACAAAATAGAAGTGAGAAAATTTACAGACGCTTCCTGACAAATCTCTGGTCCAAGAGAAGTACTCGTCTTCCCTCTGAGTCCTTCTACCTCCATCTATGTATATTTTCCCACGCCAACCCAGCGACAAACTGCCCACACAGTCCTAGCGTCAACATGCCTCTACGCTGCCTCTTTCTGCGTCAACCTGCTTCTGTGTTGTCTCTCCTTGCTCCACGTCTTCTTGCCTTGCACTCTCGAAAGCTGTCAATGCCCTCTCTTCCTTTCTCACCTACAACTCTCCCTCTTATTTGATTTTCTCTTGTTGAACTTCAACCAATGAGAAAATTGATCTAATTCGGGTAATTGAGTATCTACCTCCGATGTATTCTCGAAGTGCCCATCAAGCCTTCTCTTATAATCCTCTTATTGGTCAATCAACATCCCAGATTAGATCCTAATCCATGGCTAAGATCATATCGACTTGATCGTCGCCTTATTCTAGAAGTTTTACCCACAGTTTAGATTAATTCCCATTAATTATTTCAATTTCCTAGGTTTAGACTTAGGGTCCCATTAAAAATAATTAATTATTTTAATAAAACTGTCTCCGAGTGGAATTTCCCAAAACGATTTTTGGGTATTGGAGAATGCATGTATCTAAGCCTCCCTATAAAATTTGAAACTTAGAGCACATCCGATGCTACCAGAAATCAACATCAAACTAGAAGGGGTCCTAAAAAGGGATCCTACAAGGGAAACTGCTAGGTCAAGGGCAACAATGCAGCAATAACCCACTATCACCTTAGCGAAAGCTCCGTACATTTTACGCACTTTCACCGATGGGAGGAGACCCAGTATGAAAGGAATCACCTAGATAAATGAGTCAATAACGGGAAAGTAGTGATTCCTAAAGGCCTATTCATAAGAGAGACTCAAATTGTGGTTTGCTTGCTTGAAAAGCAAGGTGTAAGGCTCTCTAAAAAGGGCGAAGGGGATTTCAAGGGCTAGGGTTTTGCAAATGAGACTTGTAATGGAGGGGCCTAGTCCCAGAAATCCGTGGAAATTTGGATTCTAGGTGGTCCTTGTGAAGTTGTCTTCAAGAGGTTATGTGACCACACAGGACCAAGTGGACCCATAATTAGGTTAAGGGGGTGGAGTTGATCAATCAAGGGTATGCTTGACCTATTTGCAGAGGAGAAAGGGATCAAGGAAGAGTCTTCAATGAAGTTAAAGCAATGACCCCTATGAGACTGCTAACCTAAGGAAACCTAGGGCAAGAAACGGTCCTCAAGCTACGGATTGTAATATCACGAGATCCCACTATCGAATTTGCTTCAAATTTGGAGGGCCTCGAGAGCAAACTCGAGCGCAGTTATGGACCAAAAATAGAAGTGTTTGGATGGCTAGATTGTGAGATAATCGATGCCCAATTGACCTATGTAGGCTAGGCATAAAAAAAGGGAGAGGTGATAAAAAGTATGATTTATGGTGATCACCTATGGAAGACCAGTGCCTATTCCTTTGGGAGAAATGGAGTCAAGAAGATTCCAATGATTAGGATGGCTTCATTCCATCAAGGAGGCCTCTAGAACAATTTCGTATGACAATTAGGGCATCAGTAAAACTGCTTCAAGGTCTTTATACTTCAATGTGCAATATGTAATGACTTGTCAAGAAAAATTTCAATTGAATATCTCTAGGAACATTTAATTATTCAAACATGGCCCATAACATGATGCAATGCTAATAAAAGATAAATTTATACCCTTTCATCTAAGAAAAGCAACAAAATTTCGGCCTAGTATAGCGAAAATCCCAACATCATTTATGTGACATAGAAAAGAATGACAAAATAACATTAAAAGAGCACTTACATGTGAGAACAAGTATATCCAATCATCATCATATGCCAGTATAGAAGCTCTAAGAAAAAAATGAAGATATCAAAACATCAAAATTAATCCATCCATCCAATTTCGTCCTTCAAAGAGAATAGCGAAAATCTCACAAGAGAATATGATCAATCCAAGTGATGATGATAGAATGAATCAACTCATCATCTATTTATACAATGTCTAATGGATTCGATTTAGCTTATTTTGGCCTAATTTAGCCCCTAGAATAAAATAATGTGCAAAATAACAAGTACTTTTGGTGACAAGCCCACAAAACTAACTCAATAACAAAGGAGTAAGCCTCTCAAGAGGGTCGAATGATCAATAACATGTGTTGTTGGACCTTAGAGGAGGCATAATGAAGTCCATAGGTGCCATAATATGAAATAGGACTCCGAAAACAATGGACAAGTGGTTGGCCCCTTGTTCTCCAAGTAATAAACTTATGGTGCTCCCAAATGGATGTGGGGGTACACAAATATCCTCATGGATCTCCAAACAGATCGAAATGTCTATAGACCATCTCTAAGGGCTAGGATGATGATATAAGGGATGCCACATCATCATATAGATCCCGGATCATCTGCCAAGTGTATGGTGCAACTGTGAAGCCGACTAGGCATGGTTAACCAGGTGCATCTTTTTTGTCCAATAGGTGAACCATGAGCAATCTCTGAATGACTCTGGGATCCATGGAATGTTATTTGTTGTTGTGGAGGCCCATGGCTCTCTACACACACCCTACATGTGCCAATGTAGCCCCCTAGAGGGTTAGGACCCCATATAAGGAGACCAAACCCAAAATGGAGACCATCTATAATCTTGCATAAGATCCAATGCATTCCCTTTCCCTTCAGTACACCAACTCATTAAAGAAATCAAGTAAAAGAGTTTACAAACCATGGAAAACAAATAGGTACTTCATAATGGCATGCCCTTCCATAGTGGGCTTTGGCATGTGCAAATGTCTCCAAGCTCAAAGGGGGGTTAACCAAGCACCCTATTAGGTGGTTTCTGCTTGTAAAAGGGATGGTATTTCCATGGTACATCCTTCAAATGGTGGCGGCATGTGATAAAGTGATGGAATGGAGGAGGTGATGAAGGGGAAAACCTGGGTCACATGCCATGGTATAAGGGTAGCTAATGAACGAGAAGCCCATACTTTGGTAAATGATGTGTAGGAGGGAGCGATCGTGTTACATGAGTTACCCCGACCTTGATTTTTCCACCCTTCTTCATATGCCTTTTGCCTTTTATGATTTTTCTTTGGTTAACAGCTCAGGGCTCAAGGGAATGAGAGCGTGATGTGTAAAGTATAGCAGTGGATGCCCGTTTTAAGGTGGGGCAGTTCATCGCCCACTAGGGGTTGGGACAATCATGGGTTCCTGAATGATAGAGGAGGCTCATCTAGGGCAATAGGAACCAAGGTGATGGCCATGGAAGGGGTTAGAGCTCATGTATTAGCTTGCCCACCTGCTAAATGTGTTTGTCTCGGCCATCTTTTGCATTTTGTGGTACAATTTGCTATTGAATGTGGCCAATTATGCTTTTTTTCTTTTCTTTTGCATCAACCTTCGAGCATCGTTCCACGCCCCACCCAAGGTGTAGGCAAAGGGGAGGGGGTGGCTGACCCTTTGTGGACCTAGTGGAGGAATGTGGACTCAGGTGGGAGGAGTGATGAATGGGATTATAATGAGCAGAAGGGGGTGACATGTGGATCGGGGAGTGGGACCACACAACCAAAATCAGGGTTTCCCATCTAGTACCATCCCTAAAGCCCAAATGTCAGTAAAAGAGATCCCACGGGACTAAGGCCCAAGGTTAACATCCAAAAGAGACCTAGGGGACAAGAGCACAAACCTAGTCCACTCTTTTCGCCAAATCCCCCCATCAATCCATGCCCAAGAGTTTCCATGATAAGTAAACTAAAATACACAATCACCAAATGACAAGGCATACCCTTAGGTTTGGGAGGCCCACCTTCAAGCATACAATCATGACAGATGGGTGAGGGACCACATGGTTGGCTCAGGTGGTGGAGAAATGGCACAATGAGCTAACTGGTGGTTGCAAGGGGTTGTTGGCTGCCGGCTGAGGACCATCATGCAAAAAAATCTTCTCCTAGGGATATTACCCACAAAGTGGTGAGTAACATTTGACTCCAACTGGGACATGATCTCTCGGAAAAGTGGGCAAAGTTGCTCGAACAAGAGGTCATGAGAACACCAACAATCTCTTGGTTACTGTAGACTCATTAACTGCACATATCAAAAAATAAACACACAGGGCATCATGTTTCTGCAGTGTCTTATGATCACCCATGCTTAGTGTTAGGTCGTAAAATCAATAAAAAAGTAAATATATGCAAAAAATGCA
Source organism: Pinus taeda (assembly GCA_000404065.3). Lineage (NCBI taxonomy): Eukaryota > Viridiplantae > Streptophyta > Pinopsida > Pinales > Pinaceae > Pinus > Pinus taeda. Next base: position 7,223 of record APFE030454997.1, on the reverse strand, counting down.
TCTAATCTACCATGAAAAATATCATATGATGTTATTTCTAATGAGAAAATCAGCATGCAATACATCCTACCCTAACATGCATATGATGAATTTAATGTCAAGTGTAATCATAGAGCCAGTGCAACCAACATATCATCCAATTAATGTAAATATGCTTGCCTATATGATCACTCATGCAGCAAATGCCAAAGTGAATGAAAAACCAATCACATGGAGTACGATGTGGGTGGGGGATGAGAAAACGTGATCTCCATGCGAGGTAAGAGGAATCGCTAAGAGAAGGAACATGAGTCAACCTAGAGGTGTGGGGCCTTCCCCCTAAGTACACAATGGTGGAACGAATAATTTCCTTTAATAACTTCTTGTCACAATCATTACTCATAATATTGTGATTTCTAGATGCCACAAGGTCGTGATGAGAGGGGGATGATGGGTGAGGGAAAGGAGGAGTATGACAAATAGGTTGCTCCAAGGTGATGGTCCCTTTGGAGAGGTGAGGTCATGGAGAGATCAAAATCCTGAGGGTGTGTCCAAGGAGGTAAAGTATAATCAATGAGGGGTTCTTCCTCGACACTATACTTGGAAGCGGGAAAGGGCTCACGGTCACTTGAGATCATAAGACAACGGGTGAGGGAATCACTTGATGAAGACTCAAGATGATGAACAATAGAAAAGGGCAAAGGGGAAGGTGAAGTCTCAATGGGATCATTTTCCTGAAAATCCAACTCTAGAGGCCCAAGTGATTTGAATATCCTCTCAGAATCATAAGGAGGATAGGTAGGAGCCTTATCGATTTCCACATTAGTATCCTCAAAGATTGGGTTTTCCCAAAAAGGAGAATCGATCACTTCCAACTATCCCTCTTTATGCAAGGGAAAATAATAATTCTCCTTTCGAAGGGTATCGATGGATATGTCATCATAAATAATGGCCGAGAGAAAGGGAAAACCAATCTCAGTCTCATCTTCCTTGTCGATATCATAAATGGGAGCACAATCAAATCGAGGACCAACGGTTTCCCACTTCTCCTTTTCAATGTGGAAGTAATCTCCAATGTGATCTTCCAAGCGCCTAATGGGATCACCTTCCTCAAGGTTCTCAAAAGGATATTCATTGGGAGTAATATCCTCGAGAAAGGCGAGGTTAGTCTCAATTTGACTTTCCATAGACTCATCCTTCCCAACACCTGTTTTCAATGTCATCTTGTTCATCATGTGGACCCAATGAGGAATCATCTTCCTGCTCCTCACTAAGATCCTCAAGATTATCTCCAACTCCTTCATCTTAACTAATGAGACCTTCCCTTCGGGGGCTTCCCCTAAGCTCCCACAAGCAACTTCATTAGATTGGAAGTCAGGTCCCTTATACTCTATGAATTTGTTGAGCAACTCGATGAAACATGAAATGCTTTCAAGCTCACACGAGTCAAGCCAACCTCAGTGCTTGTATTCAATAGAATCAATAAATAACTCCATGAGGTTTTCTAGATGAACCACATTAACTTCAGAAGCATGCTTAATAAGTTTTGCTATGTAGTCCATTACTATAGATGGATCACCCTCAAATTGTGGCATATTTTGCATAAACTTCCAATCCAGGGCATTTCGGTATCCTGGAACCAAAGTGATATCCAAAGCAGGAAACCACTCATGAAGCTTTTTAGAAGCCATTGATCTTGATATATTGATATCATGGACGTCGCCAGGGTGAACTAAAATTGCCTTAACAAATGCTTGCTTCACCCTACAAGCATTGATTTTGAAGTTCAATGAAGAACTAGGGGTTCGTTCTTCCAATGGAGTCCCCAATTGAGATAAAAATAATGTCATATAGGGAACAAAAAACACATTTCGTTTCCCCGGCAATGATGCCAAAATGTTACTGCCCAAACTAGTAGGGGTCCTAGAAGGGGATCCTAGAGGGGCAACTACTAGTTTAAGGGCAACAATGGAGCAATAGCCCATTGTCACCTCAGCTAAAGCTCCCTACATTTTACAGACTTTCACCGATGGGAGGAGACCCGGTATGAAGGGAATCACCTAGATAAATGAGTCAATAAAGGGACCAGACTGATTCCTAAAGGCCTATTCACAAGAGAGACTCAAACTGTGGTTTGCTTGCTTGAAAAGCAAGGTGTAAGGCTCTCTAAGAAGGGCCAACGGGATTTCAAGGGCTAGGATTGTGCAAATGAGACTTGTAATGAAGGGACCTACTAGAAGAAATCTTTGTGAAAACTCGATTCAAAGTGGTCCTTGTAAAGTTGCCTTCAAGAGGTTATGGGACCACACGGGACGAAGTGGACCCACAATTAGGATAAGGGGGTGGAGTTTATCCATCAAGGGTATGCTTGACCTAATTGCAGAGGAGAAAGGGATCAAAGGAAGAGTCTTCAATGAAGTTAATGCAATGACCCCTATGAGGCTATTAGCCTAAGGAAACCTAGGGCAAGAAACAATCCTCAAGCTAGGGCTTGCAATATCTCGAGATCCCATTGTCGGATTTGCTTCAAATTTGGAAGGTATCTAGAGCAAACTACAACGCGGTTGTGGACCAAAAATAGAATTGTTTGGATGCCTAGATTGTGAGATAATCGATGCCCTAGGTGACCTATGTAAGCTAGGCTTAGAAGAAAAAGGAAGAGATGATAAAGAGTATGATTTATGGTGATCACCTATGGAAGACTAGTGTCTATTCCTTTGGGAGAAATGGAGTCAAGAAGATTCCTATGATTAGGATGGTTTCATACTATCAAGGAAGCCTCTACAACAATTTCATAGGATGGTTTCATTCTATCAAGGAAGCCTCTAGAACAATTTCACATCACAATCAGGGCATGAGGAAAATTGCTTCAAGGTCTTTATACTTCAATGTGCAATATGTAATGAGTTGTCCAAATAAATTTCAATGAAATATCTCTAGGAACATTCACTTATTCAAACATGGCCCATAACATGATGCAACGCTAATAAAAGATAAATTTATACCCTTTCATCCAAGAAAAGCAGCAAAATTTCAGCCTAGTATAGTAAAAATCCCAACATCATTTATGTGACAGAAAAAAATGAAAAAATAGCATTAAAAGAGCACTGACATGTCAGAAAAATTATATCCAATCATCATCATATGCCAATATAGAAGCTCCAAGACAAAAATGAAGATATCCAAACATCAAAATTCATCCATCCATCCAATTTTGTTCTTCAAAGAGAATAGCCAAAATCTCACAAGACAATATGATCAATCCAAGTGATGATGAGAGAATGAATCAACTCATCATCTATTTATAGAATGTCTAATGAATTCGATTTAGCTTATTTTGGCCTAATTTAGCCCCTAGAATAAAATAATGTGCAAAATAACAAGTACTTTTGGTGACAAGCCCACCAAACTAGCTCAATAACAAAGGAGTAAGCCTCTCAAGAGGGTCGAATGATCAATAACATGTGTTGTTGGGCCTTAGAGGAGGCCTAATGAAGTCCATAGGTGCCATAATGTGAAATAGGACTCCGAAAATAGTGGACAAGGGCTTGGCCCCTTGTTCTCCAAGTAATAAACAAGTGGTGCTCCCAAATGGATATGAGGGCACACAAACGTCCTCATGGGTCTCCAAACAAATTGAAAATGCCTATAGACCATCGATAAGGGCTAGGATGATGATATAAGTGATGCCACATCATCATGTAGATCCCGGATCATCTACTAAGTGTATGGTGCAACTATGGAGCCGACTGGGCATCGTGACCTAGGTGCATTTTCTTTGTCCAATAGGTGAACCATAAGCAATCTTTGAATGACTTTGGGGATCCATGGAATGTTGTCTATTGTTGTGGAGGACCATGGCTCGCTACACACACCCTACATGTGCCAATGTAGCCCCCTGAAGGGTTGGGACCTCGTATTGGAAGACCAAACCCAAAATGGAGACCATCTGTAATTTTGCATAAGATCCAACCTGTCCCTTTGCCCTCTAGTGCAGTAAGTCATTAAAGAAATCAAGTAAATCAGGTGGGCACTTCATAATGGCATGCCCTTCCATAGTGGGCATTGGCATGTGCAAATGTCTCCAAGCTCAAAGGGGGGTTAACCAAGCACCCTATTAGGTAGTTTTTGCTTCTAAAGGGGATGGTATGTCCATGGCACATCCTTCAAGGGTAGTGGCATGTGATAAAGTGATGGAACAGAGTAGGGCATGAAGGGGAAAACTTGGGTCACATGCCATGGTACAAGGGTAGCAAATGAAAGGGAAGCCCATACTTGGTTAAATGATGTGTAGGAGGGAGCAATCGTGGTACATGAATTACGTTGACTTTGATTTTTCCACCCTTCTTCATATGTCTTTTACCTTTTATGATTTTTCTTTGGTTAACTTCTCGAGGCTCAAGGGAATGAGAGCATGATGTGTAAAAGTATAGCAGTGGATATCCATTTTAAGGTGGGGCGGTTCATCGCCCACTAGGGGTTAGGACAATCATGGGTTCCTGAATAATAGAGGAGGCTCATCTAGGGCCTATAGGAACCAGGGTGATGGAGAGCTCATGTATTGGCTTGCCCATCTGCTAAATGTGTTTGTCCCGACCATCTTTTGCATTTTGTGGTACAATTTCCTGTCGAATGTGGCCAATTATGCTTTTTCTTTTCTTTTCTTTTGCATCAACCTTCAGGCATCGTTCCAAGCCCGACCTAAGGTGTGGCCAAAGGGGAGGAGGTGGCTGACCCTTTGTGCACCTAGTGGAGGAATGTGGACCCAGGCGGGAGGAGTGATGAATGGGCTTCTAATCAGCGGAAGAAGGGTGATATATGTGGATCGGGGAGTAGGACCACGCAACCAAAATAGGGGTTTCCCATATAGTACCATCCCTAAAGCCCAAAGGTTAGTAAAAGAGATCCCACGGGACTAGGGCCCAAGGTTAACATCCAAAAGAGACCTAGGTGACAAGAGCACAAACCTAGTCCACTCTTTCCACCAAATCCCCCTATCAATCCATGCCTAGGAGGTTCTATTATAATTAAACTAAAATACTGAATCACCAAATGACAAGGCATACCTTTAGGTTTAGGAGGCCCACCTTCAAACATACGATCATGACAAATGGGTTGGGGAGCACATGGTTGGCTCAAGTGGCGGAGAAATGGCACAATGAGCTAGTTGTTGGCTGCAAGGGGTTGTTGGTTGTCGGCTGAAGACCATCATGGAGAAAAAAATTCTCCTAGCGATATCACCCACAAAGTGGTGGGTAACATTATCTTCCTAGGTAGTTCTAGTTAATGGATGATCCTATTAGGAGTTCCCATCCCCTAAAAGGAAAGGAAAGTTCCTGGTCCACCCCTCAATTAATAAGTGTCATGTGTGTTAGTTTTTGGTAGCATCGGAAGTGCTCTAGCCTTGAAAATTGGTGGATAGGCTAAGGCACATGAGTTCTAAAGAACCCAGTAATTGTTTGGTGAAATTCCACCCAGATTGTATTTTATTAAAATAATTAATATTTTTAATCGAGTTTCTAAATCTAAACTTATGGAAATTAAAATATTAATGGGTATTAATCAAAATATGGGTGAGAATGATCTAGAAGGCAGATCAAGTCATGTTTTAATCTTAGTCGTTGATTAGAGACTTAATCTTGTTGATTTGGGATAACATTGGATGTGCTCTAGCCACGAAAGTTGGTGGAGAGGTTAAGGCACATGAGATCTCCAATACCCAGAAAGGGTTTGGGCAGATTCTAAACAATTTGGGAGATATTTAAATAATTAATATTTTTAATGGAGCCCCTAAGTCTAAACTTAGGGAAAATAAAATATTAATGTGGATTAATATAAAATTGTGTTAGAATGGTCCAAAAGACATGGATCAAGCCAGATCTAATCTTAGTCGTTGATTAGGGACTTAATCTCGGCCATTGATTTGTCAACGAAAAAAGTATAAAAGGAGGCTTGAGGGTCACTTGGAAAACACATGAAGAGATCAAAATTTCGACTTTTTGGGGCTGGGTTTGCTAAGAAAGTTGAGAGAGTGATCAGAGTTGCAGCTAAGGGGCAGTGAATACAGAAGCAGAGATAGCACCGGGAGGATCAGCCCAGTAGCTAGAGAGAGTGACACAGAAGCAGCCAAGGGTTCACGCAGAGCCAACCCGGGCTCACACAGAGGCAGCCAGGAGTTGCGTAGTGCCTCAGAGGGCCAGCATGGGTGACGCAGAGGGCCAGAGGGCTGACGTAGTGCCCCCAGAGGCTGACGCGGCCAAGCCAGAGTGACGTTGGGTTAACGCTGGGCCAGAGAGAGGCTGACACAATCCCTAGAGGTTGACATTGGGGTTTCGTGGGGCAGATTGGAGCTGTGGAGCTGCCGGAGTGTTTATTCGGGGTTTCAGCCAGAATATCTGCTTCCGAGTAGAGAGGTACTACTGCCACGATTTTTCTCTGTTGGGTGAGCCGGATTTGGCACCCAGATTGTATTCTGAAATTGCTTAATAAATCAAACCCTCAGATAGCTGCACCGGTTTTCCCGCATTAGGTTTGTCCGGGGACATTAGTCCAAAAACAATGGTGTCACTTGTGTGCTTGTTTATGTTTCCTTCATTTGATGATCTATAATATGTTGAGCATGTACTTGTATTTATTTCCAATATTTACATCGTAAATAACTTGTTAATTAACAGAACAAGTAGGTAGGAATAAATCAGAAAGTACATGAAGGGTTTCTAACAGGTTAGACTTAGAAATTCCAACTTCCAACATGGTATCAGAGTGTGGTTGCAGATCACAAGAGAACTGACGACATCAGCCGAATAGAATAGCAACAGCAGAAAAACAGTTGTCTCGAGTGACAGAAGTTGTTCCTAGCAGAGTAGCAGCAAGGAAAGGGTGACGTACTGCATCATCAAGATTGAACTAGGAAGAGGCAGCACAGAGGCTGAGGGAAGCAAAGGCAGGCTCACGCAGAGGCCAGGAGGGCTGACGCAGTTGGCTGAGGAGTTTGATTTTTCGGTGTCAGGATTGCGCAGAGCCTAGGAGCTCTAACCTTCAGTTTGTTGGGGTTTAGGAGGTTGTGGGTAAGTTGCAAAGTTGAGCTGGTGGGGTACTGTAGTCAAAAAAGTACCTAACAAGGGAAGGCCAAGGGAGAGGGAGTTGTTGCTGAGACGGATTTCTAGCCAAGGAATATGGATCAGTGTTGCAGTTGCACAGACGATTAGAGAGGGGCATCTTGACATTTCCAGAAGGATTTCCAG
>APFE030454995.1:0-12827 GCA_000404065.3 Pinus taeda | reverse complement strand
TGCACACTTAAGACAACAAACTTTTAAAAAAATTTAAAAGAGGTTGTTGGTGCATCAACACTTTTCAAAATCAGTATAGAAAGCGCTAACATTTAAAAAAAATGTTCATACTTGATAATAAGCAAATTTAAAATGTTAAAAATATGTTCCAAAGAAAAGGGATTGATGTTGCTTCAACCCTTTTCATAATTAGCATGAAAATCACTAGCATTAAAAAAATGTTCTTAAAAAAATTTGAAGTGCCAAAAATATGCTCCAAAAAATATGTGTATTCTGAATCACTACTTTTCAGAATTGAGTGATTTTTTGCTACCTCAAAAAGACGAGTACTAGGTAATTTTTTCGTTTGATCGGTAACTATGTTATCTCTGTATGAATTTTCCATAAAGTTAGGGAATCTCCATTTAATTTTAGTTGTGCAAATGAAATCTTCTATCCTTCCTCAACATGATGTACACTTGAATAAACTTCTAATTACTATAATCAATGATTTAACTTCATAGTGTCGATCTCACCTTGGTATGACTTGATATCAACCTTCACATCCATTTTGAATGGGGGCTATGAATGATTCATGACACTCAAGCTAGGTCAATTTTCTTCAGGACCGCTTTAGCATGTTTTTTATCTCTTCCCATTCTACTAATCACCTGTCTGATCTGTCCTCTTCATTATAATGCCCATCTTCTCCAAATATTTTGATCTTATTACTTAGGTATGACATGATGAGATTCATATTATGGCTTATATTTGCATCTTGTTCTTCTATCTATGAAAACCTTTCATTTGCAAGATCATGAGGGACATTCTTAAATTCCTCAACCATGATTAAGTTTTATGACTTTTGGCCTAACTTATCTAGATCCCTTACAAATATCCATAATATACCCAATGAATCCTACTATGACACTAATATGATTCATAAAATTATGTGGTAATTCCACTAGATAGTCCATCACAATAGATCCAATAAAACTATAGTTAAAAATCTAAAATCTACACTATTAGTGTTTTATTTTTCTTTCGATTTCTGTATGTGTATTATGGTTAATTACATATGAATGCAAAGCAAAATTATGTATAAAATGCAGAAAAATGAAATAAAAACTAATAGACCATGATTAACACAAGATATGACTTGGGAAACACTTTTGGGAGAAAACCCAGCTCCAAGGTGTGGTCACTGTGCTCTCTTTCGCAAAACAAAAAATGGTTGTGAGTATAAAGAAGTATTGCCTATGGTACATGGGATATTATTGTGCACAAATCCTCTCAATTTTCTCTATATATTATCCCTCTCAGCTATCTTTTCTCATATACGAAACAAATCCACTCAAAAGGATCAAACCCTTTTCGTCTTAGTGGCCTAGTTATAACACAACTCAATGGCCTACTAGTGGTTATGTTTAACTAACTCAACTCTTAACCAAATATATAATATGGACTCTTATATATTCTTCTTCTCCGTAATAATGTGGCTAGCCCCTTTTCCATGAATAATGGGGGCTGACGTCACATCGTCTCAAGTAATGGTCATGAAAATAAGAAGGTCAACTTCTGAGTGGCATAAAATTTTCATATAGACTATGATTCTTACACCATTGGAAAGGTATCTATGTGTAGAATAAAAAAATAAAAATGTGCTACATTAGGCAAAATTTTACCCCGAAAATCACCATTTCATGCCTCAAAATGCTTTTAGAAGATCTCAAGCCCTAATTTGTCAAACTGGGTCTCGTAGATAAAAAAATCATACCGTGAGTTGATTCCTCCACATTTTCCACTTAGAAAGCATCAATATGGGTGTCAAACAATATAATGGTCCAATTTGGATCATCCCATATAATATACATATTATTGAGGATAGGAGAATTTGAGGTCTCCTTATACATTAGGTAGGATATAGTTTGTTCTCTCTCATTTTAATGGAAGGAATATCACATCGCTAATTCCTAATCAACCCATCCTTTGGAGTTTCTATATCCTCTACTTCCTTAGCTACAAAATGGTCTACAAAATGCTTATTTAGATTTTGTTCAAGTGAGTCAAGTTTGAGCATATTAAAAGAATCCTCAATAATAAATGACCCAACAACTTGATGATAGGAATGATATTAGTGTGAGAGGTAATCCATCATACCATATTATAATAGGAAAAAATGGCTAATCTAGTAGTGATATTATGTAGGTCATACCTTTTGATATTCTTAAAATTGTATAAATCCTCTTCATACTCATCCTCAAAGTTACCATTATCAAGAAATTTGTATATTTAATTTCATTGATATGAGAAGTGTCCAAAAAAAGAGAAAATAAAGATTTGATCTTCAACCTATTCTTCAATTCTAACTCACTTTCCTTTTCCTTCCTTGTCATATTGTCCGTACTAAACCTACCTTTCAAATAAATAGGTTAGATGCAGATTTTAATAATTTATTAAAAAAGAATGTAGAACTTAAATGTTCAAATAACAAAAATTTACTTTCTAGAACTTTAAGCGCTAAACTAATCCCCCTAAAATGTTGATTAGCAAGTTAATTATTTTTACTACTTAGGAGTGGAATGGGAGGCCAAGAATAAATTTGCAACGTGTCAAATATGTTAAACAAAACAAAATTTTAAAGTCAAAGTCTCTATATTGTAGGGAAATATCAATTTAGAGCCTATGAATTAAGATTAAGCATCCATAGTTTTAAATGCAAGATATATTAAAATAAAAAAAATAAAAAATATAGTGGGAAATTCGGATTTTCCTTAGGTATCGGGAATTACATCAAATAAATTGTTACACAACTTCGCAATATTAGAATAAATCATTTCACTTCATCATATGATGAGAAAGTTCCCATTGAATTACACTTATCCATCTGATAACTATGCCATTAGGATATGAGTGTTTCATATTACCGAGAATCCATGTTAATAGAATATCATTTGACCAATGTTTTAGGTTGCCAACATATCAAGATGTCATACTATCGAGATATTTAGATGTCAAGAACTTGGGACTTTGAGGAATTACTTTATTTATTTATTAGGATATTAGGTCGTTAACTTACCATCCTATCAACTTATCGGGCTACTGCACCATTCATGTTATTAGATCTTTGAATTATTTCTCGACAAGCAGACCATTAAGCTACCGGGGATCAATATATCATATTTTTGTATTATTGACTTATACCTAACTTGAATTATTACATATTATTGATGAAATCAGATAATAATTTGTGGATAGAGGAACATTTTCCCATTTGATTTCTATAAAAATTGGCTATTATCGAAACTTCGGAGTATCGGGATTTTGGGACATCCGGACTTTGAGACAGTACATAGATTAGATTCAAAAACAAATTTCTTGTTTCAAGGAAATTTTTGTAAAAGAAATTATTTAAAATTAAAACATAAATATTTAAACTTTAGATAACAAAATTTCAAAAGATAAAAATGGCTATAACAGGTGAAGAGAGGAAAACATGTAAAATGACCAAATTTCTATAAAGATTCCAGGTTTAATATTATATAAGAATTGAGGGCAAGCCATAATAAGTAGTGATACATTTGGAAAAAATTACCTCTTATTATTAATTTGCAGTTTTCTATTATAGACAAAAGGCAAATCTTAACTAAATTATTTATTTTTGAAAATGATGGTTTGATTTTTTTTAGTGTATAGCTTGAATCTTGTTGACGTTTCAAATTCCAAAGGCGATCCATCTTCAGGATGGGAATGATGAAGGAAAGAAAGAAAAGTGGTGACAAAATGGGAGACGAATAAATATGAAAAACAAATTATTAATTAAAAAGAAAGCGACTTTAAACTTAAATTATAGAATCTAAATGCAATCAGATTGGATGAAAAGTGACTATAATATATAAATTAAAATTAATAATTAAATTAAAAATATCATTTCCATGATTTTTATAATAAATTATTATATTATAAATAAATATTGATAATAATGGTTATTAATTTTATTTATTAACTTAATAATAAAAATCATTAAAGGTAATTAATAAATTTTTTAATACTAGCTAACTAAACATTAGCAATAAATAATTAATATTAATCTAAGAAATTAAGAAAAAGAATAAAATTATTAATTTACTTATTAACAATAATATCAATCATTAATGATTAATTACTTATTAACTTGTAATGAATAAATAATTATTCTTATGCATAAATAATTATTAATAATAATTAATTAACTAATTTATTAAGTAATCATTCATAATAAATGTTCAATAACTGAAATATAATAATGTGTAAAGCTAAGGACTAAAAATGCTAATTAAATCAAATATAATTTAGAAAAAATGGAAAAGGTAAAGGATAGAAAATTATACTTGAGATACTATACCTTGTGAGGAAGAACTGGAAGAATTAATATGTCTGTTTAGAGCAAGCCAATTTAAACTAATCTCGTTCCCCCCATACCTATTGAGATTATGTGGATGCTTCATAATATCTAGCACTTCTTTAATTTTTCTCTTTCGATAGTATTCTTCCTTGGCGATAATATTGGCAGTTTCTAAACAAACATGATGTTTTGTCTTTGAGGAGTGTTCAACGAGGGATGAAGAGGGTGATCTTTTGTTCTTAATATCGGCTTCATGTTCTTTTAGTCTCTTCTGCGATGAGTGTCTCATCTTTCCAATATAACTCCTGCCACAAGAACAATCAATCTTACAAACACCCTTAAGTTTTTGGTGCTCGATGTTATCTTTGACAGGCATCATTCTTTGCCTAATTGTTCCTAATGTTTAAATTGAGTGAATATGTCCTTCCCCAAAATCTTTTCAGTATTACTATAACTCCTTTAATGAATGGTATGAACAGTTTACCACAATGAGCTTTAGGTCCTTTAGAGAGGATGTTTCCTTCAACCCATCTTATGCTTTCTTGATATCATTATCTTTATATCCTTTACTCTTAAATATAGAGTTTAAGTGTTTAATCTCTTTGTTCAGTATCTAATCTCGTCGTTAAAGTATTACTATTAATTAAGAGTATCTTTAATATAATAGATATTTCAAAATATGAGTCATTTAATTTTTAGAAATCATAAATTAATAAAAACTTTTTTTAAAGCATTGTATTAATGAAATTATTTTATTTAAATAAAAGTAAGGTTCTAATAAGTTATGAATCAACAAGATATAATGAAAAATCAAGCTGGTAGAAGTTCATAGGAAAACCGGTAAAGCAACATGGAGATCAGAAGAACTCAGGCAAACTGTTAGGTTTGCCAGATGTGCAGCTGACGGAACGAGACAGCGACGAATGTGGGAGGACCTGTTGCAGCGGTCAGGTCGGGGCGGAGTGTAGGACAGCGGGGCTTCAGTTTGTCAGGTAAGCAGCTGTTTTCCCAGTTTTTGTCAGGAGTATCTTCTAAGGGACAAGAGCTGAGAGGAAATGGAAAACCCTACGTGGAGGGGAGAGATCCCCTCCTTCAAGAATGTAGTAACGGGGGAGAATAGTGCGAGTGGAATACAACAGAATCAGCAGGAAAACTATGCCCCAGTCATGGGCAATCTGTGGCAGAAAAGGATGAAAGGAAAATGCCTACCACGAGCTCAAAAACGGCCAAGATATGTTATCCCCAATAACAAGCTGGAGGAATATAACAGCTACATGAAAGATCATGCCCTGATCTGCAAATTCATAGGATATTGGCCTCCGGAGAAAGAGCTATACAGATGGATTGAACAAAGGTGGAAACCGAAGGGTCACATAGACCTGAAGCTGGGAGCTCAAGGGTTTTTCACAGCCATTTTCACGAATCTGGAAGATCGAAATAGGGTCTTTGAAGAAGGACCGTATTTCATGAATAATGCAGGCTTATTCATGAAATACTGGGAGGAGAGATATAACCTAGAAAAAGAAAAGCTGCTGGAAGCCCCAATCTGGGTCAGGCTGTTTGGACTCCCTGATGAATTCTGGGATCCAGAAATTTTGGAAGGGATAGGGAACTCAATTGGAAGCTTTGTTAAAGCTGCAGAAGCAACCCGACAAGGAAAATATAACTCATATGCAAGGATCTGCGTATACATGAATCTAGCCGAACCCCTCCTAGATCATGTTGAGGTGGAGTATCATGACGAAGTGTGGCAAAAACCAGTGGATTATGAACACATCCCTTTTAGATGCCGCAAATGTCATGAATATGGTCATCTGTATAGACAATGCCCATTAAACAAGGAGGATGAATTGAAAAGAAATCAGGAGGAACATCAGAGAAAGACAGGAAAACTGGAGGAGACTGATAAAGGTTTTCAACAGGTCACAAGAAGAAAGAGACAAAGTCAAGAAAAAACTAAATCCCAACCTCAAGGAAAATCTGGTATTATAATAAGCCAAAATAAATTTCAGGCTCTCCAGAATGAAAATGAAGAGTATGAAGTTAATTTGGAAGATGATGAAGACCCTGGGAATTCACCAATGGATATTACAGGTGAAAGTAAAGGGAAGGAAGTAAACCTAGGACGAAGTTATGAAGAACAGCCGGAAGGAAAGGTGGAGGATTCGGTAATACAATCCCCGATGGAGGTGGAAAATCAAGTTGAAGGTGAGATTGATGAAGAAAGAATCATGAAACAGTTAATCCAAGAATGGAAATATTTAGATAGCAGATTCATACCTAAGAAACAGAAACAACTGTACAAGGAAGTATTTCATAAATATAAGGAAAAAAAAGGACAGAACGTAGACAAGTAGATAATGATAGGACCTGACCAAGGGATTGGACAGACGGGAATGGATGGCTCTGGCAAAAGCAGTAGGAAACGAGGCCGGAAGCTGATGAATGAAACTATCCAGACTGTGGGAGAAACCTTGATAAACTCAGGAAAAGTGATACCTCTGTCAGAGGTATTCTTCCCCTCCTTCCAAAAGTTTTAAATGATTGTGATCAATTGGAATATAAGAGGCCTGAATAGCAAGGGTAAACAGAGGTATTTGAAAGAAAAATTGAAAAAAGAAAAGCCTAGCGTTATGATTCTACAGGAGACAAAAATTTCGGTTCAACAAATTGAAGAATTCATGGACAAGAATAAAATGCATTATGAAGTTATGGGACAAGATGCCATTGGGTCTGCAGGGGGTATTGCAATTTTGTGGAACCCGAATGATATCATTTTAGATAGCTGGACTAGTATGAGCAGAATCCTTACTGGCCTTGGTAGAATAGTAGGAACTAAAGAGCAGGTTGTCATTTTAGGGGTGTATGGACCTCCTTCCCCAGGAGAAAAAGAAAACTTCCTAAATAGCATGAAAATCATTCGTAGGTTATATCCAGAAGTTGACTGGATAATTGGTGGTGATTTTAACCTAATCAGATCCTTAGAAGAAAAGAAGGGAGGAATAAGGAAAATGGATCACTTTATGGAGAAGTTTAATGATCTGATAGATGACCTCAGGCTTGTAGACATCCAGACTATAAACGGGATTTGCACCTGGAATAACAGGAGGGGGGGTAAAAATCAAATTGCCTCCAGGCTTGATCGATTCCTTGTTTCTGAAGGTATCATGAACAAGGATATTTTTCTAGAAGCAAAGATAATGCCTTCCCTGGGGTCTGATCATTGGCCAATCAGACTTGAGGTGGACATCAAAGTGAACCAAGGAAAAAGACCTTTTCGTTTTGAATCCTTCTGGCTAAGAGACCCTGAATTTATCAAAAAAGTTGAAGAATGGTGGAGTCAAAGCACGATTCAAGGCAAAGGAAAAATGCGTACGTTTCAATTAAAACTTAAAGAGCTGAAAGAGAAAATTAAAAACTGGAACAAGAAGGAGTTCGGCAATATTATGGAAGACAAACAAAATTTGGAAAAAGAAATGGAAACTCTCCAGCAGAAAATGATTCTGGAAGGCAGAATAGAGGAAAGCATCAGTAAGGAAGGGACAATTCTTGGAAAACTTGAAGAAAGAAGGAAGCAAGAGGAAATTCTCTGGCGACAAAAATCGAGAATAAAATGGTTAAGGGAGGGGGAAAGAAATACTAAGTTCTTTCATCAAGCTATGATCAAACATAGATAGAGAAACAGGATTCCATCTATCAAAGATACGAATGGGAATAGAGTGGTTGAGCAAGCTGAAATTGAACAGGTCCTTATTGATCATCATAAGGAAATATTAAGGGAACCCCAAGCTGATAGAATACATGCAATCCAGGAAATTTTCTCTGCCATTCCTCGTTTGGTCACTGAAGACCAAAATAAAGCATTGATGAGAGCTGCCACTTTAGAGGAGATAGAGGAAACTGTGAAAGAAATGATGAAAGGTACTGCTCCAGGCCCAGATGGCTTCTCTGTTGACTTCTTCCAGGCAAGATGGCACTTCCTGGGAAAAGAGATTCTGGAGTTGGTAGAAGAATCTAGGATGAATCAGAAGGTATGGCCTGCCCTTAACTCCACTTTCTATGCTCTAATCCCTAAAGGTGATAATCTGGAAGATGCTAATGGTTTTAGACCCATAGCGTTATGCAATGTTATTTATAAGATTATAACATCTATGATGGCCAAGAGATTAAAACCCCTGCTGGATAAGTTAATTTCTGTTGAACAAACGGGTTTCGTTGAAGGAAGGCAGATCCTTGATGGCCTGGTGGTAACTCAAGAAGTTATTCACTCCTTAAGAGTCAAGAAACAGAAGGGTATGATGATTAAATTAGACCTGTCGAAGGCGTATGATCGGTTAAGCTGGACCTATTTGGGAAAAGTCCTGGAGAGTTTTGGTTTTTGTAGGAGGTGGATTGACTGGATTCATAGTCTAATCTCCTCCCCAAGCTTCTCTATCCTGGTGAATGGGATTCCCTCGAAAACATTCTCTGCCTCAGGGAGATCCTTTATCTCCCTTTCTATTCATTTTAGCTGCTGAAGGTCTGGGTCGGTTCATCAAGAAAGAAAGAGAAACAAACAAAATAAAAGGTCTTAAGATCTGGGGAAATAATCTGTGTTTAACTCATCAGCAATTTGTTGATGATATCATGTTGTTTGGAGAGCCAACAGTCAAAGAAGTAAAACACCTCAGAAAAATCCTGGATCTTTTTGCGGAGGCTTCAGGTTTGGAAATTAATAGGGACAAATCTTGTGTCTTCATATTTAACGTTGTGGACCAGGTCAAAGCCCATCTTATAAGACTCTTGGGTTTCAGGAGGGGGGAATTTCCCACTAAATACCTGGGCAACATTTTGGACTTTACCTCCAAAAAGATGAAAAATTGGCAAGGAATTCTAGATAAGCTAAGAAATAAGGTGGCAAATTGGGCTTTCAGAACTTTAAATATAGCAGGCCGAGTTGTTTTGGCTAAATCTGTCCTTCAAGCTATCCCTGTCTACCCCTTATCTATCATGGCAGCCCCCATAGGTATTTGTGCAAGGATAAGAGAAATCATTAGAAATTTTATATGGAGAGGGGCGGATCAGAAGAAAAAACAGGCCTTAACTTCCTGGTGCCAGTTAACTGAAAGAAAGGAGAAAGGAGGTCTGGGGTTGAGGGACCCTGAGACTCTCAATAAGGTGTTGGGAGCAAAACTTTGGTGGAGATGGCTTAGGGGGGGAAATGATCTGTGGAAAATTATATGGAAAGAAAAATACAATATGCCTGAGTCGGCAGTAGAAATCTTAAAGCGAAAGGATACCCCCAGAGGATCTTCGGTCTGGGACCTAGCCCGTCTTAACAGGGGTCTGGTGGAAAAGCATTCCTTCTGGGAGATTCGTGGTGGCGAGGAAGCTAACTTCTGGGAGGATAAATGGCATCAGAAGGAAAGACTAAGCTCCATTCAGGGTCTCCAATAGGTCCGCGACATAATTGGAAGAGATAGACCTCTCGTCAGGGACTATTGGAAAGCTAATAACCCAGAAGAAAGTTGGAGAACATGTGTGGATCTGACGGAGTGGGGCGGAGAGTTCAGTTCGGACCACAAAGCAGTCTTCAGGAAGGAGGTTGAGTCAAGAAAGATTAAAGCCCGTAATGGCAGGGATATTCTCCGTTGGGGGAATTCTATGAAAGGATCGTTCACTACTAAGGAGGCCTATTTCCTAACCTCAGTGCAATCTGGAAACGAAGAGAACCCCGACTGGAGAATAGTTTGGGAAAGGAACTGGTGGCCGAAAGTCTCCATATTTATCTGGCTGGCATCAAAAAACAAAATCCTCACCTGGGATCGGATTCAAAAGAAAGGTTTTATTGGCCCATCGAGATGCTGTCTGTGTAATTCGGAGGAGGAAACCAGAAATCATCTGCTAATAAATTGTCCCTTTGCCAGGACCCTGTGGATAAACACCAAAAGATATTTTGGTTAACCTGAAAATGCCCCCCGTGAATTCAATGACGTGGTTTTTCAATGGAATAAGGAAGTCTTTCAATGTAAAGTAGTCAGGAGAGCTTGGGACCTCATCTCCGGATTTATCCTTTGGATGATCTGGAAGGAGAGGAATCGCAGGATATTCCAGAACTCAGCAATGGAGCCGGAAGTCATTTGGGGAAAAGCAATTAAGCTTCTGCGAGAAACAATCTTGGTGGATAAATGGGTTGGGGAAGATTGGAAGGCCAACCCGATGGAGGAAGAGATACTGAACAGATTAAATTTAAAATTCGAAATGGTTTTTCATAAACAGAATCCCAACCATGAGATGTGGTCCAAAAGCCCGGATAAATTCTGCTATCCCAAAGAAAATTTCCTCAAATTGAATTTCGATGGGGCCTCTAAGGGGAACCCAGGCGAAGCTGGCTTTGGTGGTATCTTCAGGGACAGCAGTAATCAGGTAAGATGGATTTTTGCTGAGTGGGGGGGGGAAATGACAAATAATGAGGCAGAGTTTTGGGCTCTGCATCAAGGCTTACGAATTGCGGTCAGAAATGGATACTCCAACCTCGAAATTACAGGGGACTCTCAGATCGTGGTGGAGATGCTGAAAAAGCTCTGCAATGGCTGGAATTGGGAAAAAGTCACGAGTAGTTGGCGAACTGCCGGAATTGTCCAGGAAATTGTAGAGCTCCTGCATCGCATTGAGTATAAGGTAATAAACCATGTGAGGAGGAAAGGGAACCAGGTGGCTGACTTCCTGGCGAACTGGGGATGTAGAGGCCGCGGCAGCTCGGTGGATGTTCAATGGAGAGCGGTTTGCGGGCATCAGGAATGGTCGGACCTGGCAACCATCATCAAGGCGGATCATGACCAAGCCACTGGTAGAGAGGTGGAGAGTGATGAGCTGGAGCGCCAGAGGGACGTGGAGGGTCTAGCCCACGTAGGCTCATTATGATTAAGATCCCCATGCGAATTGTACCACCCGTGCAGAGCTTTGGGGAAGGATAGAATTTAGGACAGGCAGTTAAGGATCGTCAGAGAGGCCTGGGAGAAGAGATCGGTGATCGACATGGGAGATCACATCGAGAACGTACACAATCTGAGGGGAATTCTTCGCCTTACATCAACCCAATGGCAGATTCAAACTGGCGTGTAAATGGCGAGTACATGTCAGAGGCTGTAAATAGTAATAAATCAAACAGGATGGTTGATAGGAATTGCCATGCTTGCGGGAACAGATGGCAGGATTCGGACAGACGGATGGATAGTAGGAGCGGGCTCCGGGATTCTATAAAAACCTGCATGCAAAGCACCCACCCTCAGAGAATTGCAACTAGCTTCAGCAGCACGAAAGGCGTCACTAGTTGTCTGAGGGCCTCCTGCATTACTTTTAGTTGGCATTCGGTGAATGGAGTTATGGAAACAAGAAAGAAGGATCGGCTTGCAGAGGAAATGGAAGTTGCGCGGACCAAGGTGGCTGATAATAAAGGAAAAGGGGTTGCGAAAGAAGAGGTCCTGGACAAAGTCTTTGAGATCCCTGATACTTCAGACGAGGGCGGGAGCAGCGACCCGAGTATGAATGCTGAAGAGTGGGAACGGTATGCCCTGGGTGTTAGTCAGCGGAGTCGGCACGGCAGACGGGTTCCTATGCGCGGGCGTCAGAGGAGGATCCGCCAAGGTGTCTGCGAGACTGCTCCTAGCCGTGGTTAGAACAGTGCGGCCAGTAAAGCCCGGGGCAGTAAGGAAGAGGTCCCTGAGCCGAGCCGTCGTCCTGGCAGGAAGGCCAGACAAACCTTCGAGCATAAAATTCAGCGGGTAGAACGTGCTTACGGTCAGAACACCAACCCTAAAATCAGGCGCATCATCCAGAATATGGAAGAAGAAGCAATTCAGGCTCAATCGAAGTCGGAAATGGAGGATTGGGAGCTGTTGGTTCATGACCCTGGTAATACAAGAGGAAGGATGTCTCTTTTCAAACAATCCCTTCATATTTATTTGGTAATGAAATGGTTGTTGGCCAAAGCTTTGGAGCAGGTGGCCTCTGAAATGGCTGAGATGGCTCAGGGTGTTCCCAACTTGAGGAGTGAACTTCGCATCCTGCAAATCTCCATGGAGATGCAAGGGAAGAAGCTTGAAGAGATTCAGAAATTGCTCAAGGCCAGCCAGCAGAGGAACTACAAGGAGGACTCTCCAATCTTTGCTAATGCAGCTGAGTAGTCTTAGTTCTTGTCTTCCTTTTGATGATTTTGCGGTATTTAGATAATTTAGCCAGCTTCCCTCTTTTTGTAATGGACAGTCTATATATGTATATCAGTAGAATTAGACCAGGGAAGGACTGTAATGTCTATTTAGCCAGGAAAAAGAGACTGCGGGACTTCTTTTTTTGGTATGGTGTTAAAAACTTTAGGTGGACACCCTACTCGGTTTCCTGTGGTGGGCGGGTAGCTGGTCCACTAATTTTGATGTAATTCTCTGATATGTCAATAGAAAATGAGATGTACCACCTTTGCCTACAA
>APFE030454992.1:7678-38262 GCA_000404065.3 Pinus taeda | reverse complement strand
ATTCCTTGCATTTTCAACTATGCTTCTAAATCCTTGACTGTGTATTTAAAAACAACTGACTGCTGCAACCAAAAGACTCCTCCCTTCAGCTTCTTTGTTGTCTTCAAAGAGCCTAAGCCTGCTCTGATACCACTGCTGGGTAATTTTTGTTTGCAATGGGAAAATACCAAAACCACAAAAATAAAACACAGAGGCTATGCTATGTTTCCTTTGCTCCAGGATCTTTTTGCACAGAGAAGTCTTTAAAAAAAAATTACAGAGCACAGAGTATTCCACCACCATAAAATGATTTCTATTCATTAAACAAAAACACTTACATATTCATCCTCTTTTACTCAGAGGGATTTACCAAAACATTTTCACAAAACTTACTCTGCCTCCTATGAAATTTTACACCACTGTGTGTAAATATTTCATTTACATTCACTGCTGTGTGAAAACAAAATTACAGAGTTTTACAGATTTACCTTTTCACCTGTGTGAAACAATTCATGGACTTGAAAACAAAACAACTTCCTATTTTTTATTCACTTCTCCTTCTACTCCTGCACTGCTATGCATTTTTACTTCTTGCATTACCAAGACAAAAAAATGGTTTTTATGCTGCTGCGTTTCATTCCTATTCAACAATGAACTCTGTTACGTTTTCATTTTACCAGCTGTGTGGTATTTCTTCTCGCTGCTGCGAACAGAGGTTTTTCTCCTCCCGTGTGCAACTCTCATACTTCACACATTGAAGTCAACTCTATTACCATACATTTCGAAAATAATAAAAAAACTTACATTAAATTTTATGCCCATACTTCCGTATGTACTAACTATTACGGGCCGTAAAAACATTTAATACTTTACCAAAACATGTCATAATATTAAACATAAGTATGGTCCATAGTTTACTCCACGCTTCATTTAATTTACCAGGGCCCGTATACCTTCCTCACGATCAGACGGCGGACAGACTTAGCTTTAATCGAACGACGGCAGAGGTTGCATATCGGAACACCCTACTTTACACCAAAGTTGCACTGTGGTAAATCAACGGCTGTAAATGCTGGAGCTCATCGGACGAGTGTAAACAATATCGGAAGGGGTGAGTTGACTGAGCGTTACCTTCCGAAAAGTGTCAGGTGATGATGTCACGCCTGTCCACATGTCAGCGTCGGAGCACCATCGTACGGAAACCTCCTTAAGCCAAAAGCGGTGCGATATCTTCCCGGTGGTTTAGGTTTGCTGCTGGGTGGTTTTGACTTGGTACGGTGCGGTTTGAATGCTGCCCTGCGCGCACAGTGTTGAAATTATATATTTTCAACATTTATAATATTAGATATATAATATTAAATCTTATAATATTAAGAGGCCTCTAAAGATTGGAAAACGATGCTATATCAACTTGTGCTAGTATATTTCATAATCAAATAATAAATTAAAAAAAAATCTCATGGCCGTGTACACACAATTTTCATATCTTTCGATTTTCCTTAATTAAAAATATGGGAGTTCTGTTCGGCCAAACACTCTGCTTTAATAAAGTCAATTCTCAGAGTTGCGTACATCTTCGTTGTAGACTCCCGTATTAGGCAAAGAGGTATAGCGTTCATAACTGAGATATTTAGACGAAACATGAAGCCATCTTTTATTCCAATGAATGCTGAAGCTTCGTATACATGTAGATGCAGACAATGTTGAAAATATAATTTCACCGCGTGGTCAGCAGTCAACGCACGCAGAAAACCACCACAGCAAACCTAAACCGCCCGGTAACATATCGCACCACTCTTCGACATGAAGCTGTTTCCGGACATGGTGCTCCGATGCTGACAACTGTCCACCCATGACGTAAGCATCTGACCCCCATCGGAAGGTATCACACGGTCAACTCACCCTGTCCGATATCCGTTCGTTTGATGATGCTTGCTCTCCGCCGTTCGATTGAAGGGAAAGGACTCCGCCGTTTAAGTCTTCCATAGTACGTACGGGGGCCTGTTAAAATTTAATATAGTATGGACCATACGTTATTGCCCATCCCTTATGCTTAATTGCTGACATTGTTTTGGTAAAATTTTTAATATTACATACGGCGAAGTTAATAGGAAATATGGGCGTAGTATGTCGTAAGTTTTTTAATATATGTTTTTTAAAAAACGTTGACCCATTTTTTTTGTTATGTATTATCGCACGGGGATTGTAATATGTGCATTATGTAATTGCACATTGTAAAAAAAAAGGAAACAAAGGGTCCGCAGCACCCGTAAAAGAACAGAGTAAAATTTTGTATTGCAGGGGACGCACATATGTGCATGAATATTTTTGGGTTTGTAATGAAAAGTTTTTTATGCAGTAGAGTAATTTTTGGTTTGTAATGTAAGAAGTAAAAATTGCACAGCAGTGCAGGAGGAGGAGAAGTAAATGAAACCAGTGGATAGTTTTGTTCAAACCATGTATTGTTTCACAGCAGTGAAAAGGTAAATCTGTAACTCCCTGTAAGTTTTGTTTTCACACAGCAGTGAATGTAAATGAAATATTTACACACAGTGGTGTAAAATTTCATAGGAGGCAGAGTAACTTTTGTGAAAATGTTTTGGTGAATCCCTCTGAGTGAAAGAGGATGAATATGTCTCAGTATTTTGTTTAATGAATGAAATTTTATGGTGGTGAAATACTCTGTCCTGTGTAATTAATTTTAAAAGACTTCTCTGTATAAAAGATCTTGGAGCAAAGGAAACAGAGCATAGGCTCTGTGTTTTATATTGTATGGTTTTGGTATTTTCCCATCTCCCAAACATAGAAGCAAAAAAAATACCCAACAAGTTATAAATCGATGAATTCTCATACAACATAATTAATACAAAACTTTTTCACTCTCCCGCTAATTGTTTCTGATTTAGGACGTTTCTCTGCAGCTTGACACGCGACACAATTACTTTGCTACTCCTGCGGTCCGGGTGGCAGTTGTGAGGACAATGTGGATTGCTGGATTTGATTAATATCTCTGGCAGCAATGAAAGCAGAGCTGCGGTTCCACTGGTGCTTCTCTGCTCAGAGAACATGTTTGATGCTTCTGTTCGCCTGCAGCCACGTTTCTGGAATTTACATTTCCAAAAATCAGTGCAACATTAAAAAAGATGTGCTGGAGCTCGGTTCTTCACTGACTCCTCAACAGAACACAACCTGCTTGGTTTCTCCCCATGAAACGTTTTCTGCTGGATTTTACAGAGTGGGTGACAACGCTTATGTTTTTGCCATCTGGTATACTTGGACACGCGACCGAACAGTTGCCTGGGTGGCAAACAGAGACCAACCCGTCAATGGAAGAGATTCCCATCTTCTTCTGAGAAAAGATGGAAACCTCCTTCTGTCGGATGCAGACGGATCAGTTGTGTGGAGTACCAACACCGGCAGTAACTCCAATGTAAAGGAGGCTGCCCTTTTAGAAACGGGAAATCTGGTATTACTTGTCTTTTCAGGAGATCATGTGTGGGAAAGCTTCCAGTATCCAACCGATACTCTTCTTCCACAGCAGCCCCTCAGGAATAATATGCAGTTAATATCCAGATTGGGAAGGGGCACGTTTAAACAAGGCTACTATCGTCTCTACTTTGATATCTACAGCATTATTCGACTCATTTACGACGACGGATCAGGATTGAAGGACTACTACGGGCTTTATGGCGTGCAAAACACATTATATGTCCAAGCTATGTTGAATGCCTCCGGTAATTTCAGCTCAAATGACGGGTTTAACATTGCAGCATCAGATTATGGAGAAGGCCCGAAGAGAAGATTAACTTTGGACATTGATGGAAACCTGAGGCTATACAGTTTGGTGGAAGAGGAAGGTACATGGAGTATTGTTTGGATGGCGGTTCCTGATCAATGCACAGTTCATGGGTTCTGTGGAATGTACGGTCTGTGCATATACACTCCAAAGCCCAGTTGTACATGTCCCCCTGGTTTTCACATGAAAGATCCCACCGATTGGTTCGAAGGTTGCCAGCGGAATCAAGAACTGAATGGGGACAGCGCGTCCAGTACAAAGCTTCTTCATCTTCCACATACAAATTATCCTAACTTCGATCTATCTAGCCTTGTTGAGCATACGCTGGAAGAGTGTAAGGCTGTGTGCATGAATGACAGCCGTTGTGAAGGCTTTGTCTACAGAATGGATGGCACCGGATTGTGTTATCCCAAGTATTTACTGCTCAATGGATTCCGATCTCCCGGTGAGCAGAGCCACATGTATATCAAAATTTCCAGCAATGATTCTACTGTTTTTAATATTACCAGTGCGCCTCAGCCTTTGCCATTAAACGGTTCGGCTTCCACGGACGAAGACAAAAGGCATAAGACAAGAAGCCCTAATGTCAAATCTGCGCTAAGATATTTTGCTATTGCATTTGGTGTTGCAGAGCTGTTTTGTGTAATACTTGGTTGGTGGTATATGTCCAGAACATATAGAGATTTTGGCTATGAACGTCTAGCCTACTCAGACATCCCCGGGGGATTCAAGAACTTCAGCTTTGCAGAATTGAAGAAAGCGACAGATAACTTCAAGATAAGACTGGGAGAAGGAGGCTTTGGGACGGTGTACAAAGGCGTGCTGACCGATGGTGAGGTGGTAGCAGTGAAGCGACTGGAAGGAGTATCCCAGGGTCATGATCAGTTCTGGGCAGAAGTGAGTGTGATTGGGAGAGTCCATCACATGAACTTAGTTCGTATATTTGGCTTCTGTGCGGAAGGAAATCACAGGTTGCTCGTTTACGAATACATTGAAAATGGGTCTCTAGACAAGTATCTGACTGCCGAAAGCCAAGAAGTTGGCAACGACAGAGTTTTGGGTTGGAAAGAAAGATTTGGGATTGCGGTGGGCACAGCCAAGGGGTTAGCCTACCTTCACGAAGAATGTTTGGAATGGATTCTGCACTGTGACATCAAGCCCCAAAACATACTTCTGGACATGAATTTTTGTCCCAACGTTGCAGACTTTGGGTTGGCGAAGCTGGTAGATAGAGATCACTCATTCTCCTTCTCCACAATTAGAGGCACACGGGGTTACTTAGCACCGGAGTGGGCAATGAATATGCCAATCACGGCCAAGGTGGATGTTTATAGCTTTGGGATTGTTTTGTTAGAAATGGTGACCGGAAGAAGCTCGTTATCCAGTTCAACCGAACATCTGGTTCAGTGGGTCTCTGCAATGATGAGGGAAGGGAGAGAGATTGAGGAAGTGGTGGATCCGAGGTTGCATGGAGATTTTAATTCAGCAGAGGTGAAGAGAATCCTGAAAACAGCACTGCTCTGCATCGAGCAAGACAAGGATTTGAGACCAACCATGAGTCAGGCCGTCGAAATGCTTTCTCAACCCGATTCCTTTGCATCATCAGACTCCATTGCGCCGAACGTCTCAGCCAAATCATTTCCAACTCTCGCTTCCTCTTCATTCGCAGTAGAGAGTCACCAACCTACAGCAAAATCATAATGGCAGGATTTAGCGGTTAAGGTTTAATATTTGTAAGATTTTGCATAATGTTAGGGGTTAGGGTTTATTATTTGTAAGAGTTTGTATAATCTTAGCTGTAAGGGTTTATTATTTGTAAGAGATCGCATAATTTTAGGGGTTAGGTTTTAATATATGTAAAAGTTTGTATGATGGGAGCAAGTAGGTTTTGTAGATATTTAAAAATTAAATTATTATTATTATAGTTAAAAATTTATCATCTACGGGAGTAAGTACTTTTTGTAGATATTTAAATATTAAATTATTATTATTGTTATTATTTTTAGAATTATCTATTATGATAGTGTACTTGTTAGAATATTATGAGAGTGTACTTGTTAGCATATTATAGTAGTATTAATGTTAATATATATTTGGTTCGAAACGTCTACTAGAATGTTATTAATCCTTTAGATATCATCAAAAATCTTTTAGATATTATAGTTGTGACTGCAATGTATGCCATGTTAATTATGTGGCAATAAAATAAACGCTTTCATTCAGTCTACAATGCATGCATTGTTAATTATGTGGTAATAAAAGAAACGCTTTCATTCATTGTGTGCAAGTTGGATAATTATGTGGTAATAAAATAAACGCTTTCATTCATTGTGTGTAGTTGGAGATAAACAAGTTGTTTCCATGAACGCTTTTTAGCTTAAAACATGTTTAGTTTAGTTTCCAATAGCAGCATAATCGCACAACTAGCGGAAACGAGTTAAAGATACCATGATACAAAACATGGAACTTTCTACCAAAATTCTTTGAGCGACTCGGGGACAAGGATAAGGCAGAGGAATTTATTTTCATTGGATCTTTAATTTCGATAAGAAATTCATTACCTTACACAATTTCTTTTATGCTTTTTAAATTATGTTGATAATTGAGGTTAGATAATGTATTTTATGTTTTTCATGTTTTGGTTTTTAAATTTAAATTTGTACCATTACAATGGAAAAGTGGACCATTACCTCATTACAATGTGTTTAATGTTTTGTAGGTTAGTATAGATTTTTTCTTTTAATAAGAATTTATTAAATTATAAGTGATTAAATTTCTCAAAATGTAATTTTTTTTGAGTGTAAATTTTGAAAAAAAGTTTGTATTTGGAAAGTTTTGATTCCATTTGGTACTTGGTAGATCTGGAATTAAGATGGATCTATGCTGGCTCTTAACAATATTATTATGAATAAAGATAGATCCATCTTAATGTTAGATCCATCAAGTGCTAAGACAAGGAATCTAATCTCTGGAGGTGTAAACCTTTCTCCAAGTTTTACTATCAAAACCAACATAGATCCATCGTAACTCCAAATCTATCAAGTGTCAAGGGAATCGAATCTCTCAAGATTCAAACATTTTCATTCAAGAAGATATCTGCATAGAGATTTGATCCCTATTAGGGATGGGTAGATCTAGACAAGAGGAATCAAACCTCTCAAGATTCAAACATTTCTTTAAGCTTTGCACTCAAGAAGACATTTGCATAGAGATTTGATCCCTATCAGGGCTTGGTAGATCTAGACTTACAATAGATCTATGCAAGAACTTTCTTACCAACTCTTGTTTACAAAAATAAGGCAGAACTTAAGGATACTAGAATTTCTTTTCAATGAGGTCTTTAATTTTGATAAGAAATTAATCACCTTTACAATTTTCTTTTTTATAGTTTCTAAATTATGTTTATAATTCACGTTAGATAATGTATTTCATGTTATGTATACCAGTATAGATCTATCTTAACTTTGGATCTACCACAAATTGAGAAGGATCAAATGTGTCAAGATGTGCAAAACTTGAAGAGTGGAAAACTTTGAAAAAAAATTTGCATTTCAGGAGAATTGACTCCTCTTGATCTGGAGCCAAGATGAATCTATATTGGCTTTAAATAATATTATTTCTATTTTAATAATTTGAAATAGCTCTATACAAAAATATTCTTATCTTTTATTTTATTAAAGCCTTGATAATACATATAGTTACATATATGCACCATTTATTTGACATGTTTTATATTTTTTTCTTTAATTTTTTAACGTGATATAGATAGCATTCATGACATAGAAAGATAAATATATAACCTATAAAAATATATATAAATATTACTTTTTGTATGTTTATTAAATAAATTTTAATTTTAAATTCTCAAAATAATAATAATAACAATATAAGATATAATAATATATATAGAATTTCAAAACATTTATAATATGGGGTAAATATAATGTAACTATTAAATAACAAATTGAATTGAATCTATTTATTATTTTTATTATTTTTTACTTTTTTAATTTTGCAAATATTATGTTTTATTGTTATTATTTTTTACCTAATATTTCATTTTATGACAATGCAATGTCTCTCCCATATTGAGCCAATGGATAGTACAATTTTTCTCCTATATTAATTACACATTTAAATGTTTACACTTATTTTAAAAATGTACAACATCTCTTCCATATTACGTTGATATTTAAATGTTTAGACATATTTACAAACACAACAACATTTTTCCTATGATTAATTTTATGATTTTATTTAACATTTATAATGTAACAGATAAATAATTTCAATTTAAATAATACTAACTTAAATAATACTAACTCAATCAATACTAACTCAACCCAAGAATAATGTTATCCTTTAAAATATGATTGGCCTTTTAAAGTTAATTTGATTATACATTTTTATTTTAAAATATATTTAGTATGATATTACCTTATCTCATATATCTATATGTTGGTATGTTTATCCTTACATTCTATATAAATATATGTATACATACAATTGGTAATGTAAGTTTATCTATTAAAATTAATATAATGAGATGAAAATGGTTAATTCCCACTGAGACCAAACTGTCTTCAGGCCAAAAAAGAATTATTAGTTTGATTAGATTTATCCCTATGCTCAAAAAAACTGGAGAAAACCTGCTCAGTATTGCAACAAAAATTTGAAACTGAGAATATATGAGGTTGTAAACGAGGCAAAAAAAAATATTATTAAGAAATAGTGTAATAATTAAATATTTTTTTGAAATAAAAATAATAAAAAACTTAATTATCTTTAAAAAATAGAATAAAAAATATAATACTATTAAATAATTTGTTCTAATATTAATATAATAGGTGAGATAAAATTTAACTAAAAAATTAAAAATCTGCAATAAACCAATTTAATTCATAAAAGTAAATAATGTATAAATAAAAGTAATATTATTAATTACATTTTAACTTAATTTAAGAAAATATATAATATCATCAATGACGTTTTGTTCTTAATAATATTATTGATGATCCAAATAAAACAAATATAAATTGCAGATGGAAGATGACATTAATAAACTTGGTAACACTAACCATCCAACCATGTGTCCGCGGTCCTCAACTTCCAAAATAGCAAGCAAGTGAAATTAGAGTGGCCACAACACAAAACCATGTTTTCTTTGCATTCCATTACAAATATGGCTATCATCATAGATAAACAACCGCTGAGGCAGCGGTAGTCCCTGCCCCGCGAGTCAAAGGAGAAATTGGGGGCAGTAATGCATTGTTGACAGCGGTAGTCCTTCGGCCAAATTCGGCTTGTGGAAAGTTATATAGTTAAAAATTGCCAAATTGTTTTTATAAATTGATGGCCGCAGAAGTAATGTTGGAGCATTCAGCCTAAAGGGAAATTATTGTAAATAATAGACATAGGGGTCATGCAATTGTGGAATTAGTTTCCTAAATTCCAAGTCACTTTAATATTTAGGCTTTAATTAGATATTTTCAAAATAAATAAATAAAACTAGGAGAGCTTTTAGTCATAAAAGGAATGGATGTGGACCATTAAGTGATAAAGAAGCTTCTCTATTTTAGAACAGGGAAAAAGATGGGAAAAAACCTCAAGATGTTTTTGCCATATGTATGCATTGCATGTAGAGTTAGAGCTTTTAGTGAGTGATTTTAGGATTTTTAGATCATGCTAAGTTTTATAAATTATGAAGCCTCAAAGGCATTGAATATGATAGAGTGTGAGAGAGTGTGGTGGAGAATAGGTTGAAGAGCCAACCCTGTAAGTCCTCTAGCAAATTGTAAGGGCCATGAACGTTGAAGATCTGGCCACGAAGAAAGGTTGTAAGTATTTGTTTATTAATTTGATAAGTGTGGTTTTTAGAAATTAGATGTTAATTTCTGAATTGGGTTCAATATCAATCGAACTGTGAAGGGCGAACATAATACCTTGAATGCGTGTTTAATAATTGTGAATCACTATTATTATTAATGCAATGGTTGTTGACATGATATATGACCACGTTATTAATGTTGTTTGAAATGGTATCAGTTTTGTATTAAATACATGGTTTTTGATTGCGCTGGTGTCATCGGTTGAATAAGTCGACATTAAAAACAAGAATATAAAACTGTGTTTTGGCTTGTAAGATCAGTGGAACTGATAATCAATTCAGTGGTGATTTGCAGGTTTTGATTGGGCATTTATTGAAATGGAATTTGACATGGACAAATTATGGAGATCCTGGGTATTGCAAGCCAGGCTTGCATCAGGTGGTATCAGAGCCAGGTTGCTCAGCTGAAGATGTTTGTTTTTTTTTTAGAACTGGAGTGTGATGAATGATTTTTAAATCTGATATGCAAACTACACAAGTGGAAAGAATTGCAGAAGTGGAAAGAAGACAAGATCATGCAAGATCTTAAGAGGTGAGATTATTTTTCTGATTTGAAATTTGTAAATGAAGTTTATGGTTGCAGAGAAGGTGGCAGTGAACCTAGCATTCAGCTGAACGCTGGATAGGGAGGACAATTGTAGTGTCCTAAAGAAGAAGAAGGTGAGTTGAAGAGATAGCTTAGACAGAGGAGAGGAGTGCTCAAAAGGTTCCAGAGGCAGTGAACCAGTACTTACCAAAATACTGAGTGAAGAGAGCTTGGTGAGATACGTTGCAGCAAGAGAGATTGCTGTTACAGAGGCTAGTACAAGTCATGGTGAGTGAGAAACTCATGAGGAAGCAGTCTGCCAGAGCCCGAGGGAGTTTTTCTAGAGGAAGAAGAGGTTCAGAAAAATGCCACAGAGATGAAATGGCTGCAGAGGTTCGAGAAAGAGAGATTGCAGAAATAAAGGTACAATTGCAGGTACTAGAAAAATGGCTACAAGAGCGGGAAAATCGGAAAGGAAAATGGATCTTTCCACTGAAGGGAAAGAGAGTGATTTGACGACAATTGCAGAGGAGGTTGAGGCAAATTGTGTTGCCTTGTTGAAAAAGGAACTTAGAGTTCTTGCGCCAGAGTTGAAGTTTGAAAATCCCACGTGCAGAAATATTAAAAGGAAAATGTTAAGGAGTTTAGACTTCTGTGATCCATAATCTTGTTAAGAGAATAATTTCGGAAAAATCACATAGAAAACCATTTGTCGATGCGTTTCGAACCAACTAGTGTGGTTCATCGTCAGGACAAGTTGAAGAAACAGATCCAGCCTAGCATGTTAAATAGTCTGAGCGGAGATTCCAACTGCTAATTTTGTCTAAAGGAGCCAGGTCAAAATTAATTTAATCTTGTTAATATTATAATATTATTATTAAATAATTTATAATCATTTTATGGAAATAAGTTACATCAAGTAAAAACTAAATAAATCAATGGTAGTTTAAAAATTTTATAATAATTCATTATTATTATTTATATTATATTATTATAATTATTTCACGAAAATAGGTTAAATTAGTAAAAAAATATATAAAATAATTCACGGTAAGTCTCTAAAAATTAATTTATTATATAATAATATTATAATATAAATAAATTAATAGTAACAATAATAATATATTTAAATCATTTATATATTTATTTAAATTAATATATAAATAAATTATTTAATGAAAAAAGTAAAATGGGTAAGCAAGAATATATAAACTAAAATCATGGTTAGTTTTAAAATCAGGACTAAAAGGCCTTGTGATTTAAAAACTAATGGGTTGTGTATGTTTGTAGGTAGAGAACAGGGAGATGAACAAGCTTTAGAATTTGTCCAAGAAGAGTTGAATCTAAAGGCTGTTCAGATCAATGATGAGAAAATGAAGACGAAGGAGTCTAATCAGAATGTTGGACCAGCTGATGATTGGTCAAAAGTTGTTGAAGGTATAGAAAATTGTGTGAAGTTTGTAAGTTCTACTCCTAATGAAGTTGTGGAATTGTATAGAAAACTAGATCTCCAGAGAAGAGAGTTGGAGAGACAGAGGACTTATGTGCTAAAATATTTGCTGGAGACATCTGAACCAGAGGAAAAAGTTGCAGATGAAGTTGCAAATGAAATTGCAGGTGACAAACAAATGAATGTTGCAGAGGGACAGGAAGTTTGGGAGGCAGTAACATCCATAGTGACAGCTAGAGTAACATGTGGGGCAACATTTATGGTGGCAGCTGAGACAACACTGGCAGCAGCAAAATCCATGGGGGCACAGAAGCCTTATATTTTTTATTCTAACCACTGTTTTGTGAGTACATGTCTAAATGAAGATGCTGGAAAAAACCTTCTAGACAAAGAAATTGAAATGATGAGGCAGATGATGATGAAGGAATCCTGGAAGAGACCAGCAGCAGTGAAACAAAAAAGAAGCAGCAAAGAGGAAGACAACAGAAGATTGCAAGAGTGCAGCTAGTGGAGAAAAGCAGCATAAAGTGTGGAGACTTGGAGAAGAACAACAAACAGAAGGAGCAAGAAATGGAAAGTTGCAACACAAGATATGGGACTCAAGCCAACATAGATCTGAACACATGATCAGGAGATCATGAATTTTTTCTACCTTGGGAGTCTGATGCGGGAGCATTCATCCCAAAGGGAAATTATTGTAAATAATAGACATATGGGTCATGCAATTGTGGAATTAGTTTCCTAAATTGCAAGTCACTTTAACATTTAGGCTTTTAATTAGATATTCTCAAAATAAATAAATAAAACTTGGAGATCTTTTAGGCATAAAAGGAATGGATGTGGACCATTAAGTGATAAGGAAACTTTTATATTTTAAAACAGAGAAAAAGATGGGAAAAAGCCTCAATATGCTTTTTCCATATGTATGCATTGCATGTAGAGTTAGAGCTTTTAGTGAGTGATTTTAGGATTTTTAGATCATGCTAAGTTTTATAAATTATGAAGCCTCAAAGGCATTGAATATGATAGAGTGTGAGAGAGTGTGGTGGAGAATAGGTTGAACAACCAAGCCAGTAAGTCCTCTGGCAAATTGTAAGGGCCATGAATGTTGAAAATCTGGCCACGAAGAAAGGTTGTAAGTATTTGTTTATTAATATGATAAGTGTGGTTTTTAGAAATTGGATGTTAATTTCTGAATTGGGTTCAATATCAATCGAACTGTAAAGGGCGCACATAATACCTTGAATGCGTGATTAATAATTGTGAATCACTATTATTATTAATGCGTTGGTTGTTGACATGATATATGACCATGTTATTGAAGTTGTTTGAAATGGTATCAGTTTTGTATTAAATACATGGATTTTGACTGTGCCTGTGTCATCGGTTGTATAAGTTGACATTAAAAACAAGAATATAAAATTGTGTTTCGGCTTGTAAGATCAATGGAACTGATAATCAATTCAGTGGTGATTTGATATATATATTGAAAGCGCAGGTTTTGATTGGGCATTTATTGAAATGGAATTTGACATCGACAAATTATGGAGATCCTGGGTATTGCAGGCCAGACTTGCATCAAGTAGTCCCTCACAGCCAAATTCTGCTTGTAGAAAGCTAAATAGCTAAAAAAATGCCAAGTTGTTTTTATAAAAATTCGTACTCATCCTTAAAAGTAAATTAATTAACTTATTGATTCTGCTGGTAAGCAATAGTTAAAAATTGCCAACCTTTTTTTATAAAAAGTCATAATTATCCTTAAGAAATTTCCTAAAAAATTATATACAGATATCAACACAAAGAGTAAAAGTCAAGTCAATCACCAAATAATTAATTTATTGAACAATAAACTATATCTCTTGAATAAATAAATTTGCAAAAGAGAATGGAGACGATCAATGTTGCTTCCAATATAATATTGGATCCATACATATGTATAATATAAGATATGCAGCAATTGTTAATTTCCTTCAACTTGTTGATGAAAATTCTCTTAGTTTTTTGTTGTGCAATATGGATTTTCCATTTGAAAACCAGTTCTAATCAGTGTAACAAAAAAATAAACAGCTTCGCTAACACTTTACCCTGTGTTTGTTTGTATTGCTTAAATATCATGTAAGTGTTGACAGAAACATTTGATTCCAATGATTTAAATACTACGACGCTAAAGTGTTTAGGATTATTTTATTTCTCAAAGACAAATAACTTCTTGTGTTCATCTTTTTGTAGTTGTATTTTTTTCAATATACATTAATGGATTATAAGGACTATGGTGAGTGTAGCCTCCATTAATATTGCAATGTTCGAATGTGAGTAATGTTGAAACAATAATTTCACCTGCCGCATTTAATTTCTGAAAACCACCAGTCTCCCATTGGACCGCTTTTGCTGAGGCAGTGGTATTTTCTCAAACGCCCCCGATACAATCAAAATTTGACGAGTGTTCCAAGTACTTTTTGCAAAACATCTTTTTATTGGGACGTAACATTAGTTTTGTTTGGCCAAGCGATATTCATCCGATTGCAAGGATGGATGATGATCGTTGATTAAAACAAAGTCAATGTACATGCCTGCAGCAAATGGAGATTGCGTGAAGTTTCATTTTGACTACCGATTTTATGAGTAAAATATTTAATGAAATTTATTACAGGATCATAGATGTAGGTAAGTCTTTTAATTTTAATGTTTTTTTATTTGACGGAGGTATGGGCATAGTAAAAATTTTAATTTTATTATTTTTAAATTCACTAGAATATGGAATATGTATTGTTATGCTTTTTTTTCTTTTTTCTTTTTTTGTGTAATGTAATGAGGAAAATGGAAGCATGTATCAATGAGTATAATGAAATATTTCACATAGGAGTGAAGAGGATAATGTAAGGTTTTTTTTGTTGTTGGAGAATATGTAGTAAAAACACACAAGAGTGTGAATATGAAAAATGCACCAGCATGAGTATTTTTTGTTGTTGAAGAAATGAAATGGGCAGCAACACAAGTAAAAAAAAAAATTTACAGCAGTAAATGTAAGATTTTGTTTTTACAGTAGTGAATGTAAAAGAGACTTTTACACACAACATTGTAAAATCTCAAGAGGAGACAGAGTAACTTTTTTTTGTTGAAAATAGTTCTTGGTGTAATCCATCAGGCAGAGGAAGAATATTTTGTAACACCAGTTTTATTTTAATGAATACAAAGCTTTTTGTGGGTGTGTGTGTAATACTCTGTTCTCAGAAATCAATTGTAGCTTCCTTGTGCTAAGATCCTATGGAAAAACAAAGCATTGTCTCTGTGTTCAGTTTATTTGTTTTGGAATTTATCAAAAAATTCCCAACAGTGGTATCAGAGCTTGTCCAGGCTCTTTGAAAGTGTCAAAGAAGCTAAAAGAAGGATTTCTAGCTACAATAGCTTCTCCAGCAGAGTGAAGACTCAGTCAAGAAAGGATCCAGGTATTTCTCAAACTAGTTTTCTGTGTTGCTGTTGAAGGCAATGAATGATTTTTAATACACAGTCAAATATTTGAAGCATATCTGAGAGTGTAAAGAATGGCTGGCTCCAGCACCAACACTAGCATGGGTATTTTTAATACTCAACTCCCACAGTTTAATGGGAAAAACTATGACTATTGGGCAATAACCATGAGAACCCTGTTTGCCTCACAAGATTTATGGGAACTTGTCGAATATGGATTTGAAGAACCAGGAGATGAAGAAGAGTTTAATAACTTGACACAGGCAGAGAAAGATCTGTTAAAGAGCAATAGGAAGAAGGACTCAAAAGCCCTCGTATTTTTGTATCAAGCAGTGCATGAGAGTGTGTTTCCAAGGATAGCAGCAGCCAAGACATTCAAAGAAGCATGGAAAACTCTCAAGACAACCTATCAAAGCATGGAGAAAGTGAAGACAACAAAACTACAGTTGTTGAGGAGAGATTTTGAGAACCTGTGCATGAAGGAGTCAGATAATATTGACTCATTCTTCACACATGTGATTGGTCTGGTCACACAGATGAGGTCTCATGGAGAAATTCTTGAAGAAAAGAGGATTGTGGAGAAACTATTGAGGGTCCTACCCTCAAAGTTTGATGTGATTGTCACCACCATAGAGGAGACAAAGGATCTCACAAATTTCTCAATTGATGAACTTCATGCATCACTGATAACACACAAGCATAGGTTGAGTAGAAATGAAAACTCATCTCTATAGTAAGCCTTCAAGACCCAGATGTCCTTTGGAAGAGAAAGAGTTCAAGGCAGAGGAAACAAGAGAGGAAGAGGCAAAAGGAAAAACAAAGGTGGAAGGAACAGTCTAGCAAATGCTCAAGGAAGAGGCAGTAATCCAAATCAGAACCGAGGCCAAGGCAGCAGTCAACGAAGTGGACAACATCATGCTTAAGGACAAAGGTATGAAAAATCCAATGTCCAATGTTATTACTGTAAAAAATATAGACATTATGCAAATGAATGTAGGAAGAAGCAGCATGATATGAATAATAGATCTAGTGCAAATATCACTAGAGAAAATATCAGCCAAGATAATGTGCTTTTAGCTTGTAATATGACTGAAACAAACAATGATGATATATGGTTTCTAGATTCCCGTTGTAGTAACCATATGAGAGGAAACATAGCCCTGTTTTCTTCTTTAGATCAAAATGTGAAATCACAAGTTACACTTGGGACTGATAGTAAAATTTTTGTTATGGGAAAAGGAGAAGTAAAAATATTTACAAAGAAAGGTGAAAAGAAAACCATAGTAGATGTCTATTATGTTCCTGGAATGAGATGCAACCTCTTGAGTATTGGACAGCTTGTTCAAAAGGGGTACAATGTTTTCTTTGAGAATGATGTATGCACCATCATGGATAGAGCACTTAGCAAACGATGTATTGCTGAAGTGAAGATGATAAGGAACAGGATGTTCCCTCTCAGAATAAGGGCAGATTTGAAAAATAAAGAAGTAATTGCAGTAGTGACACAAGAGGCTTTCCAATGCCAACCAAAGGATGAAAATTGGTTGTGGCATTTGAGATTTAGGCATCTCAACTTTGGAGGTCTTAATTTGTTGAGTAGAAAAGGAATGGTAAGAGGATTACCATTGATAGAGAAATCGGACAACCTTTGTGAAGGTTGTATCTTGGGGAAATAACACAGAGAAAGTTTTCCATCAGGGAAAAGCATAAGGGCAAAAGCACCCTTAGAGATTGTCCACTCAGACTTATGTGGACCGATGCAAACTCCATCACTAGCAGGTAGCCAATATTTTCTAACATTCATAGATGATTTCACCAGAAATACTTGGGTTTATTTCCTGAAGAACAAAATTGAAGTGTTTGAAAAATTTCGAAATTTCAAAGCACTTATGGAAAACCAAAGTGGGATGCATATCAAAGTTCTAAGAATTGATAGATGAGGTGAGTATATCTTCAAGTAATTCCTATGGTTTTGTAGAGAAAATGGAATACACAAACAATTTACCACAAGGTACACTTCGCAGCAAAATGGAGTTGCTGAAATGAAGAACAGGACCATCATGGATATGGAGAGGAGTATGTTAAAGGCAAAGCATTTGCCAAATGATTATTGGGATGAAGCTGTATACTGTGCAATATATATTTTGAATAGGTGTCCTACAAAAGTAGTCATGAACAAAGTGCTGGAAGAAGCATGGAGTGGGAAAAAGCAAGGAGTCACCCACATGAAAGTTTTTGGTTGTGTGGCTTATGCACACATTCCAGATTAGCTAAGGAAGAAGTTCGACAGCAAAGGGGAGAGATGTATGTATATTGGATATAGTGAGGAATTCAAAGCTTACAGGTTGTATATCCCATCTACCAAGAAGTTCTTTGTGAGTACAGATGTTCAGTTCATTGAGGAGGAAGCTTGGGATGGAAGCATAGAGAAAACAGGGAATGTTAAAAATTGTTTATCTCATGATGAAGATGATGAGGATATGGCTGAAATACATCCCCAAATAGTAGCACCAACACAAGGACAGCAAGAGACACCCTTGAGGAGAAATGAAAGTGCTTCTCCAAGCACACCACAAGGAGGAAATTCAAGTGCTTCTTCAAGCACTTGCACACCAAATGAAAGAGGTAAGAAGTTCAAAAATTTAAGTCACATTTATGATAAAGGTATGAATTCTTTGTTTGCTTTATATTGTCATGTTGATGACCCTATTCATTTCGAAGATGCAATTAAGGATAAGAAATGGATAGAAGCTATGGATGAGGAAATCAATGCCATAGAAAGAAACAAGACATGGGATTTGGTTAAACTACCAAAAGGAAAGGAGGTCATTGGAGTTAAATGGGTTTACAAAACCAAGAGTAATGTTGAAGGCAAAATAGAAAGACACAAAGCAAGGCTGGTTTTCAAAGGATACAAGCAGCAGTATGGGAAAGACTATGAGGAAACTTTCGCACCAGTTGCTAGAATGGAAACCGTGAGAGCAGTACTATCCATAGCAGCTCAAAACAAGTGGAAAGTTTATCAAATGGACGTGAAGTCAACATTCCTAAATGGAGTGTTAAAGGAAAAGGTCTATATTGAACAACCTCTAGGCTATGAGAAGAAAGGCCAAGAGCACAAAGTATGTAGATTGAAGAAAGCTCTCTATGGGCTGAAGCAAGCGCCAAAAGCATTGTACAGTAGGATAGATTCCTATCTACTGAAAAATGAGTTTGCAAAGTGTGAGGGAGAACCCACCCTCTACATCAAGGAAAATGATGGTAAAATTCTAATTGTTGTGTTGTATGTTGATAATGTTATTTTTACAGGTAATGATGACTACCTCATTCAAAATTTCAAATCAATCATGAAAGAAGAATTTGAGATGACTGACATGGATTTTCTGAGATACTTCTTAGGAATAGAAGTAGATCAAAATGAAAATGGGATTTTTATTTCACAAGCAAAATATGTTAATGAAGTATTGGAGAGATTCAATATGCAGGACAACAAGGCAGCAATCACTCCCACAGTGATGGGATTAAAACTCAGCAAAGAGGATAGCGGCAAGGATTTTGATCCTAGTTTGTATAAGAGCATAGTTGGAAGCCTCATGTATTTGACTGCAACTAGGCCGGATATAATGTTTGCTGTTAGTTTAATTTCTAGATTCATAGAGAGGCCAAAAGAAGCATATTGGAAGGCAGCAAAAACAATTCTCAGGTATGTTAAAGGTACTAAAATGTTTGGCATTTTATATACTGTCTCAGAATATTCAGATTTAATTGGATACACTAATAGTGATTGGGCTGGAAGTGTAGATGATTGGAAAAGCACATCCGGTTATGTTTTTCATATGGGTTCAAGAGCCATTTCATGGGTGTCTAAGAAACAACGTATTGTAGCATTGTCTATTGTAGAGGCTGAATATGTGGTAGCTACAGTAGCAACATGTCAAGCAGTTTGGATGAGAAGGATGTTAGCGAGCTTAGGCCAAGAGCAGGTAAAAGGAACCATAATTTTTGTCACAATAGCTCAACTATTGCAGAATCCAAGAATTATGTGTTTCATAAGAGAACGAAACACATTGACACAAGGTTTCATTACATCAAGGAATTGGTAAGAAATGGAGAAATTGTCTTAGAATATTGCAGGACTCAAGAGCAGGTTGCAGACATTCTGACCAAGCCATTGGACCAGAAAAGTTTTGAATTTTTGAGGAAGTGTTTAAGTATGAATGAACACCCAGTAGTTGAAATTCAAGGGGAGTGTTGAAATAATAATTTCACCTGCTGCATTTAATTTTTGAAAACCACCAGTCTCCCATCGGAACGCTTTTGTTGAGGCAGTGGTATTCTCTCAAATGCCCCCAATACAATCAAAATTTGACGCATGTCCCAAGTACATTTTGCAAAACAACTTTTTATCAGGACGTAACATTCGTTTTGTTTGGGAAAGCGATATTCGTCCGATTGCAAGGATGGATGATGACCGTTGATTAAACCAAAGTCAATGTACATGCCTGCAGCAAATGGAGATTGCCTGAAGTTTCATTTTGGCCGCTGATTTTATGAGTAAAATATTTAATGAAATTTATTACAGGATTGTAGATGTAGGTAAGTCTTTTAATTTTAATGTTTTTTTATTTTACAGAGGTATGGGCATAGTAAAAACTTTAATTTTATTATTTTTAAACTCGCGAGAGTATGGAATATGTATTGCTATGTTTTCTTTGTTTTTTCTTTTTTGTGTAATGTAATGAGGAGAATGGAAGCACGCATCAGTGCGTATAATGAAATCTTTCACACAGCAGTGAAGAGGGTAATGCAAGTTTTTTTTTTGTTGGAGAATATGTAGTAAAAACACGCAGCAGTGTGAATATGAAAAATGCAACAGCATGAAGATTTTTTTTGTTGAAGAAATGAAATGTAATGGGCAGCAGCACATGTAAAAGATTTTTTTTTTTTACACAGTAAATGTAAGATTTTGTTTTTACAACAGTGCATGTAAAAGAGACTTTTACATACAACAGTGTAAAAACTGAGGAGACAGAGTAACTTTTTTTTGTTGAAATGTTCTTAGTGTAATCCCTCAGGTAGAGGAAGAATATTTTGTAACAGCAGTTTTATTTTAATGAATACAAAGCTTTTTGTGGGTGTGTGTGTAATACTCTATTCTCAGAAATCAATTGTAGCTTCCCTGTGCTAAGATCCTGTGGAAAAACAGAGCATTGTCTCTGTGTTCAGTTTATTTGTTTTGGAATTTACGAGAAAATTCCCAACAAGTAAATGGGTAAAGATTAATGGATTATAAGGACTATTGTGATTGTAGCTTTCATTAATATTATAATGCTGGAGTGTGAGTAAATGGGTTAGCCAAATTTTTTGCCACTAAAGATTTCAATCCTTAAAAACAATTTAAGCATTTTCCTGATTGTCCACTTAGCATCATCCCAAAACTGTGAAATGAAGAGGCTGAAACTGTTTACAGTTTACAATTTCTAATTCAGATTGCTTCCAAAGTCCCACTATGATTGAAGGTTGTTCCAAGATATTCATTTTTGTTTGAATGTAACTTTTGACAGTAAGGTCTATCTTTTTCGAAGCTCAGTCAATTGTGGTCACATTTACTTGGTAAATTCAAAGCAAGTAAGATGTTTAATGAACTCACTCACTACCCCTCTCTGCTTCTCTGTCTGTGTAATCTCAAAGATTCACCTAACAGAATGTGAGGTTATTGGTTCGATCTCGTGAGTTAACTGTTGAAATTGTAATTTCAACCTTCAACTACCGCTCAATTAAACAGGCACGCATTTAATTCAGCAAAACCACCATGGATTTCCCCACACCGCCTTTTGCCGATTGTGGTATTTCCCAAGACGGCTCCGATCACACTCACCTGTTGACGCGTGTCCATGGGAACTGTTCCAAAACAACTATTTCCCCTGAAGGTAAAGGTTGGTAAGAAGAGGCCTTCTAATATTGACCACAACCATCCAATTTTTTGAGGGCAGATCAACGGTTGATGTACAGCAACAGACCTGCAGCATTTATTTCTTAACGTGAAGTGAAAGTTATGTTTTGACCGCCAGTTTCTCCGTAAAAGTAATAAATTTAATTTAATGTGATAGGTGAATGTTGGTAAAAAGTTTTAATTTTATTGTTTTTTTACCACGGAAGTATGGGCAAAAGTCAAACAATATATGTAATGTTCTTTTTGTTCATTGTATTGGCGTGCGAAGAAGAAGAAAAAAAACAGGGGCAACATAGAATTTTTTTTGTGGAGAATGAAGGGAGTTTGAGCACATGGAATGCGGAGCAGTGTAAAGAAAATGTTTTTTTTGTTGAATGTAAAATGCGAATGTAAGAGATTTTTACAGCAGTAAATGTAAGTTTTATTTTTACACGCAGTAGTGTAAAAATAATTTTTTGGACCTGAAATAGAGTAATTTGTTTTGTGGAAGTTCTTGGAGAATCCCTCTAGCAGAGGAAGAATTTGTAACAACAGTTGTCTTTGATTAATGAATACAACCTTATTTTGGTGTGTGAAACTTTGTTCTTTATCTCCTGCAAACATTTATTTTCCTTCCCTGTGTAAAGATCCTATGGAAATAGAGCATTGTTGTTTGTTCAGTAATTGTTTGAAATTAACAAAAATTTCCAACAGGGGTATCAGATCTTGTCTAGGCTCTTTGAAGGGGTCAAAGAAGCTGAAGGAAGGATTTTGTTGCAGCAGCTTCTCCAGCAGTGTGAAGATTCAGTAAAAAATCCAAGATATTTCTCAAGATTTTTTTGTGTTGCTGCTGAAGAAACAGTGAGTTATTTTAAATACACAGTCAAGTATTTGAAGCATAGCTGAGAGTGCAAGAATGGTTGGCTCCAACACCAGCACTAGCATGGGTAGAATAGTTTAATGGGAAAAACTATGACTATTGGGCAATAACGATGAGAACCTTGTTTGCTTCTCAAGATTTATGGGGATTAGTTGAAGATGGTTTTGAAGAACTAGCAGATGAAAATGAGTTTAATAGGTTAACTCAAGCAAAGAAAGATCTGTTGAAGAGTAATAAGTTGAAGAATTCAAAAGCCCTTTAATTTTTGTATCAAGCAGTGCATGAGAGTGTGTTTCCAAGGATAGCAACAACAAAGACATCCAAATAAGCATGGCAAACTCTCAAGACAACCTATCAAGGCATGGAGAAAGTGAAGACAGGAAAACTACAGTTGCTGAGGAGAGATTTTGAGAACCTATGCATGAAGGAGTCAGATAATATTGACTCATTCTTCACACAACTGATTGGTCTGGTCACACAACTAAGATCTCATGGAGAAATTCTTGAAGAAAGGAGGATTGTGGAGAAACTGTTGAGGGTCCTACTCTCAAAGTTCGATGTGATTGTCACCACCATAGAAGAGACAAATGATCTCACAAACTTTTCAGTTTATGAACTTTATGCATCACTGATAACACATGAGCAGAGGTTGAGTAGAAATGAAAACTCATCTCTAGAGCAAGCCTTCAAGACCCAGATGTCCTTTGGAAGAGGAAGAGGTAGAAGCCAAAAAAGAGGTGGAAGAAACAATCCAACAAATGCTCAAGGAAGAGGCAACAATCCAAATCAGAACCAAGGCCAAGGTAGCAGCCAACAAAGTGGGCAACATCATGCTCAAGGACAAAGGTATGAAAAATCCATTGTCCAATGTTACTACTGTAAAAAATATGGGCATTATGCCAATGAATGTAGGAAGAAGTAGCATGATATGAATAACAGATCTAGTGAAACTTTCACTAGAGAAAATATCAGCCAAGATAATTTGTTGTTAGCTTGTAATATGGCTGAAACAAAGAGTGATGATATATGGTTTCTAGACTCCGGTTGCAATAACCATATGATAGGAAACATAGCCCTGATTTCTAAGTTAGATCAGAGTGTGAAGTCACAAGTCACACTTGGGACTGATAGTAAAATTTATGTTATGGGAAAAGGAGAAGTAAAAATATTTACAAAGAAAGGTGAAAAGAAAACCATAACAGATGTTTATTATGTTCCTAGAATGAAATGTAACCTCTTAAGTATTGGACAGCTTGTTCAAAAAGGTTACAATGTTTTCTTTGAGAATTATGTATGCA
Source organism: Pinus taeda (assembly GCA_000404065.3). NCBI lineage: Eukaryota > Viridiplantae > Streptophyta > Pinopsida > Pinales > Pinaceae > Pinus > Pinus taeda. Next base: position 15,046 of record APFE030454992.1, on the reverse strand, counting down.
CCATCATGGATAGAAAACCCAGCAAATGATGTATTGCTAAAGTGAAGATGACAAGGAACAGGATGTTCCCTCTCAGGATAAAAGTTGATTTAAAAGATGGAGTAGAAATTCCAGCAGTTACACAAGAGGCTTTCCAAAGCGAACCAAAAGATGAAAATTGGTTATGGCACTTAAGATTTGGACATCTCAATTTTGGAGGTCTTAACTTGTTTAGTAGAAAAGGAATGGTAAGAGGGTTACCATTGATAGAGAAACCAGACAACCTTTGTGAAGGTTGCATCTTGGGGAAACAACATAGAGAAAGTTTTCCATCAGGGAAAAGCATAAGGGCAAAAGAACCCTTAGAGATTGTCCACTCAGGTGTATGTGGACCAATGAAAACTCCATCAATTGTGGGCAGCCTCTATATACTAACATTCATTGATGATTTTACTAGAAACACTTGAGTTTATTTCATGAAGAACAAAAGTGAAGTGTTTGAAAAATTTCGAAATTTCAAAGCACTTGTAGAAAACCAAAGAGAGCTGCATATTAAAGTTCTAAGAATTGATAGAGGAGGTGAGTATATCTCCAAGGAGTTTCTACGATTTTGTAGAGAAAATGGAATTCATAAGCAATTTACAACTAGGTACACCCCGCAGCAAAATGGAGTTGCCGAAAGGAAGAATAGGACAACCATGGATATGGCGAGGAGTATGTTAAAGGTAAAGCATTTGCCAAATGATTATTGGGCTGAAGCTATACATTGTGCAGCGTACATTTTGAATAGATGCCCTACAAAAGTAGTGATGAATAGAGCACCGGAAGAAGCATGGAGTGGGACAAAGCAAGGAGTCACCCACATGAAAGTTTTTGGATGTGTGGCTTATGCACACATTCCAGATCAGCTAATGAAGAAGTTGGACAGCAAAGGGGAGAAATGTATTTTCATTGGATATAGTGAGGAATCCAAAGGTTACAGGTTATATAACGCATCCACCAAGATTTGTTTTGTGAGCAGAGATGTTCAGTTCATTGAGGAGGAAGCTTGGGATGGAAGCATAAAGAAAACAATGAATGTTAAAAACTATTTGTCTCATGATGAAGATGATGAGGAGATGGCTGAAATACATCCCCAAACAACAGTACCAACACAAGGAAAGCAAGGGACACCCTTCAGGAGAAATGAAAGTGCTTCTCCAAGCACAGCACAAGGAGGAAATTCAAGCGCTTCATCAAGCACTTGCAAACTGAATGAAAGAGATAAGAAGTTCAGAAATTTAAGTGACATTTATGATGAAGGTATGAATTCTTTGTTTGCTTTATATTGTCATGTTGATGACCCTATTCGTTTCGAAGATTCAATTAAGGATAAGAAATGGATAGAAGCTATGGATGAGGAGACCAATGCCATAGAAAGAAACAAGACATGGGATTTAGCTGAACTACCAAAAGGAAAAGAAGTCATTGGAGTTAAATGGGTCTACAAGGCCAAGAGTAATGCTGAAGGCAAAATAGAAAGACACAAGGCAAGGCTTGTTGTCAAAGGATATAAGCAGCAGTATGGGAGAGACTATGAGGAAACTTTCGCACCGGTTGCTAGAATGGAAACGGTGAGAGCAGTGTTGTCCATAGCAGCACAAAACAAGTGGAAAGTTTACCAAATGGACGTGAAGTCAGCATTCCTAAAATGAGTGTTAATGGAAGAAATTTACATTGAACACACTCTAGGCTATTGAAAAGAAAGCCAAGAGCACAAAGTGTACAAATGGAAGAAACTCCTTTATGGGCTGAAGCAAGCGCCAAGAGCATGGTACAGTAGGATAGATTCCTATCTACTGGAAAATGGATTTGAAAAATGTGAGGGAGAACCCACCCTCTACATCAAAGAAAAGGATGGTAAAATTCTAATTGTTGTGTTATATGTTGATGATGTTGCCTTCACAGGTAATGATGAATATCTCATTGAAAATTTCAAAGCAGTCATGAAAGAAGAATTTGAAATGACTGACATGGGTTTGTTGAGATACTTCTTAGGAATAGAAGTAGATCAAAATGAAAATGGGATTTTTATCTCACAAGAAAAATATGTTAATGAAGTGTTGGAAAGATTTATCATGTAGGACAGCAAGGCAGCAAGCACTCCCACAGTGATGGGATTAAAACTCAGGAAAGAGGACAACATCAAGGATTTTGATCCTAGTTTATATAAGAGCATAGTTGGCAGCCTCATGTATTTGACTGCAACAAGGCTGGATATAATGAATGTTGTTAGTTTAATTTCCAGATTCATGGAGAGGCCAAAAGAATCACATTGGCAGGCAGCAAAAAGAATTTTGAGGTATGTTAAAGGTACTAAAAGGTTTGGTATTTTATATACTATCTCAGAATGTTCAGATTTAATTGGATACACTGATAGTGATTGGGTTGGAAGTGTAGATGATCGGAAAAGAAAATCCGTTATTTTTTTCACATGGGTTCAGGAGCCATTTCATGGACTTCTAAAAAATAGCCTATTGTAGAATTGTCTATAGCAGAAGCTGAGTATGTGGCAGCTACAACAGCAACATGTTAAGCAGTTTGGATGAGAAGGATGTTAAGAAGCTTATGCTAAGAACAAACTGTGATCTTTTGTGACAATAGCTCAACTATTGCATTATCCAAGAATTTTGTGTTTCATAAGAGAACAAAACACATTGACACAAGTTTTCACTACATAAGGGAATTGGTAAATAGTGGAGAAATTGTCTTACAACATTGCAGAACTCAGGAGTAGGTTGCAGAAATTCTTACCAAACCATTGGGATAGAAAAGTTTTGAATTTTTGAGAAAATGTCTGGGTATGACTGATAACCCAGCAGTTGAAATTAAAGGGGAGTGTTGAAATTGTAATTTCAACTGCCACTCAGTGAAACAGCCACGCATTTAATTCAACAAAACCACTGTGGATTTCCCTACACCGCCTTGTGCCGATTGTGGTATTTCCCGAGACGGCTCCGATCACACTCACCTGTTGACGCATGTCCACGGGAACTGTTCCAAAACATCTATTTCCCCTGAAGGTAAAGGTCAGTAAGAAGAGGCCTTTCGATATTGACCACAGTCGTCTGATTTTCTGAGGGCAGATCAACAGTTGATGTACAACAACAGACCTGCAGCATTTATTTCTTAACGTGAAGTGAAAGTTATGTTTTCACCACTAGTTTCTCCGTAAAAGTAATAAATGTAATTTAATGTGATAGGTGAATGTTGGTAAAGTGTTTTAATTCTATTTTTTTTACCACAGAATTATGGGAAAAATTCAAACAATATATGTAATGTTTTTTTTTTCATTTTATTGGGAATGAAATGCACAACAATGCAAAGAAGAAGAAAAAAACAGGGGCAGCGTAGAATTTTTTTTGTGGAGAATGAAAATCCAATATGTGTAGCAGCATGAGTGAGTTTGAGCACATGGAATGCGCAGCAGTGTAAATATTTTTTTTTTGTTGAATGTAAAATGCGAATGTAAGAGATTTTTACAGCAGTAAATGTACGTTTTATTTTTACACATAGTAGTGTAAAAGTAAATTTTTGGAGCTGAAACAGAGTAATTTGTTTTGTGGAAGTTCTTGGAGAATCCCTCTGGCAGAGGAAGAATTTGTAACAACAGTTGTCTTTGATTAATTAATACAAGCTTATTTTGGTGGATCCTATGGAAACAGAGCATTGTTCTCTGTTCAGTAATTGTTTGAAATTACCAGAAATTTCCAACATTAACTACAAAGGTTGCACGTTATTATACAATTATGGATCAAAATTCGTGTTCATAGATTGTTCTTTTAAATATTTGACTTTCCACATTATGAAAACTATCACTATCATAACACAAGAGGTTCCAAATTGTTCCCATAAATACTTTCCCTAAAAATGGCTCTTGAGCTTTGTGATCTCTAAAAAAGGGGTAATCACTGTAGTGTTATTTGTGATCTCGATTTGAGATCCCGATTTAAGATATCAAACATGATCTGTAATTACTGTAGTGTTATTCTGATATGTCGTGACTCCGACTTAAGATCCTAGACTTAGGCATCTGCTATATTTATGAATATAGCATTAACAATGAACTTACCATAATGATCCCAGTATTAGATTAGGTATTCTATATTTATGAATATAGCGTTAACCAAAGAAATAGTAATTTTGACGAACTTGGGATTATATTTGTAAATCCTACTATAGTAGTTCAACAATGGTATGGTGATTTATCGATAATTAAGATGGCCTTCTACTGGTACTAAGAAACTCGTGAATTAGACTTTCGCAATGATGCACTGTGCTTTGTAATTTATTATGCATTCCCCTTGCAAACAATTAGTGAGTTCTACTAAGTGAACCTTAAAATGGTCTGGTAATTTTTTTGTCATTAACATAGCCTTATAGCATGCATTTGGATATTTTCTGCAAAATTGGTTTTAAGAGATTGGTGTCAGACCAAACAAACTCCTTCTGAACCGCAAGGGCTACATTGAGTCTGGTGACCAATGATTTCAGGGCTCTCATCGCTCTCCATTTTCTAGATTCCCTTCGTTTCTCTCCACATTGTAGATTATGTTCACCTGAAGCATCCACAGGGATATGGCCATTACATCATTTAATTTTATCCTCTGTACTTTACCTCTTGTTTCTCTATACTTTAGCTTCTTTTTCTAGTCTCGACAATAGTTTAGCTTATTGTATGTTAATTTGCAGGGCATGAGTGACTTCCTTGCATTTAGGAAATGCCAAACAACTCTCAAACATTGGCTCTGGAAAATGGTAAGTATGCCAACATAAAGCTTGGCTGAATTTGTTTTCAGAAAACATGCAAAATTGTAATAAACATAGATATATAAGGTTCACCATATTATTTTTGTTGTTATCTTAGATTTTGGATTTGATCGCTAAAAAAATAACATGACAATGCCCACACACAACTTATCTCAAGGAATGCACAATTTACAATGACAGCTTTTTAATTTTACAGTAATGGGTTTTTAATTTTATTGTTTACACGGGTTGATATAAGTGTACCCAGTGGACAATTAGAAAAAAATTCATATGAATTTGAATATTTTCAATCACTATGACCAGTAGGGCTCACTAGGGGTTCTTCCATAACAGAAGGTCTATGCCATATTAGAATCGGTCTTTGCAATAACAAACTTATGAAACCTGATACCTAATAATAGAACCTATGAAACTTGATACTCAATAACAAAAAAAAAAAAATTGATATCAGCTAGTTTTTTATTTTTTATTTTTAGTATAGAGGCTAACTCAAACTTCTATTATTTAAAAAAAATGAATCTAGATTTTCCAATTTGGTTATCCCCTACTCTCATCTCAAATACCTCTCGTTTTAGTCTTGTTTGTTCTTTTATATTAATTCTTATGCTTCTCTGGTTCAGATGGGTGGGTGAGAGTAGCCTACCTGAAATATCTACTTGGAAATGGTAGAAAAATTGAAATTCAACATAGCTAGTGTTACTGATGCACTCTTGGAACCCCGTGACGCGCGACGACATCAAGCACAACTCCAAATTCAGAAGGAAAAGAAAATACAAGTAATGTCACCTACGTTGGTCCAAATTCAGAAAGAAAAGAAAGAAAATAAAACACAGGGAATGTCTGTTGTCACATTTCTAATGTAGGTAATGTCTCTATCACCGTTTTAATGTCTACGAAAGAGAAAATTCTCCATTCTAATGTCTATGGAAGATAATATTCTCCTTTGAGACGAGTGATTTATATAATATTTACATCACGATGAATCAATGTGAATAGGAGTGAATAAAGGAGAAAGTCGGAGTGTCGAGACATGAACATGTAGAGGAAAGTTGAGGACATGTGGAGGAGAGATGGCTTAGGGAAAAGTCTCAACTTGACACGGAGCATCAATTTGCATAAGGACACATAAGCAGTCTAAAATTTTGGATATATATGCATTTTAAAACTTTGGGAGATGTATGAGGTTTGAAACCTAAAATGTTATAAAAGTTCATGTATGGCAGTCGATGCATGAGTTTTTTGAAACTTTGGATAAATTTTTGTTAGCCATTTTCGAAACTTTGGATAAAATTTTGTTGGCCATATAACATTACCTCGAGACCCGCGAAGGTTCCAATAAGAGTCTCAAATCAAAACTTCTGATAGAATTTGGGTGAAGGAAAATTGCAACTTGAAAGTTTGGTTAAATTTTGATAGCGCAAATTTTTTTTGGTCAAAGGACCAATTAATGTCAGGTCAATGCCCTAGCAATTGCTAGAATCCCTGCATTGTTGGAGGCAGGGACTAATAATAACTATACATTCCTCACTTAAAGATAGGCGCTTCTCGTCTTGTAACTCAAGCAGGTGAAACTAAAGTGGCCACAACACAAAACTTTGTTTTCCTTACATCCCATTGTAAATATGGCTATCATCATGGATAAATAATTGCTATACCTTGCTCACTAAAAGATAGGGGCTTCTCGTCTTGTAACTCGCCAGGGAAAATTTTAAGAACCCCCCCTAAATTTATAAATATAATAAATGGGCGAATCTCCATGGTATATAGGAAAAATGGAAGGAGAAATTATCAATAATATAATATGTATATATAATTTTTTGGCGAATCTCTCACCAGGCATGGTGAATATTTTACTCAATTATAAAATCTTGTAATGTCTTGGCGAGTCTTTCACTAAATAATAAAACGTTGTAAAGTCCTAGTGAATTTTAGCATTGTGAACTCTTAGAGAATTTTTTGAAGAAGTATAAAACCATATATGACAAGAGCCACATGGTGGAAATATCACTATTTCTTTTTCACATTTCCACGACATGGAACTTGTTTATAAAATTATAAAAAAACCAACCAAGTCCCTTATAATATGTAGGTAAGCTTATAACAGAGTCTGATACATCTACTATGCTTGTCTTCATTCAAGTGTCATAGCTACTATACTTAACACTGTGAATCACAACTCTCTCAGAACTCAACTCTATAATGTAATTAAAACCTTTGGAAATTGAATCTGACAACTCTATAAAAAGGATTAGTGAATAGAAGCTTTTGTGAATGAGCCCACTAACTATCACTACTAAACAATCAATCTAGACAATGAAGTCTTCCATCTTGATCACAATCGTGCTTACGATCAAGGGAGTGCCATCACCTGGCCTGACATAATGGCCATCATAGCTTCCCTATCAATACACAAGTATGTCCCTGTTTGTAGTTAGAAAAATTACCCAAATTACAATCTATTTACTCCAGCATATGTTGGAAAGTTATAGAAGGATGACTAGTGCAATCAATCCATTCCTTTTAGCCCTGGATTTGTTTCAGTTTAAAATAGAAGTATACAAATATAATTGTCCAATGTCT
>APFE030454971.1:0-12224 GCA_000404065.3 Pinus taeda | reverse complement strand
GATTTTCTATTAATTTTAAATGTGTAATGAATTTTTGGCTTTATAATAAGTTTAAAAGGGTGGCTGTTTATAGGGAGAGGATTATTTTCGTCCTTGCTAAATTATAGGTTTTTTAGGTTAGGGCGTAGTTTATGGATTATTAATTTAATTTAATAATTAGCGTCTATTTTAATAAATAAAAATTTAATTTAAAATACAAACGTTAAATTTTTATATAATAATTTAATATAATAAATTAATTTTAAAAGTAAATTAATAAATTTAATTGTAAAGTGATTATTAAAATTTATATTGTATTTTTATTAATTTTATTTTATTGACATGATGTTGTTGGAGACATTAATTCTTCTGGTTTTATATTTCTTCGCTGATGTTTATCATTATATTATTATTGTTAATTAGTTAGTTAGATTTACTTCATATTTTAGATGTGATTGAGATATTATTTTAATTAATTAAATAACAAGGAAGCCCGTCGTTTCTGCCGCTGGAAACAGAAACGAACAGTGCACTGGTTTGAATGTACAGTGGCTTCGGTAAAGCCCACCGAACCAGTCGTGACAACCACCTAGCCAAAATTCAGCCCGCTCTTTTTTTTGTTGTGAAGAAAATAGCCGCCGTTGAAAAAGAAGCCAACTATTATTTACCGGGAGATCCAGACAGCAGTAAGAGTCGTTCTTCCAGGGGACCTCGCGAAGCACTCCATGTCTGAGTCCGTTTGCAAAATTCACCAGCGCTTAGAATCCGGGTCTCTTCTGAGGGTTTCTTTTATAACCGGCATCTGATCAGGGGAATCGTATTCTGAATTGAAACATGTAGCATATGTTGTTCAGCCGTGCGCATAAAGGCCCTGGTAGGAGGATATTTTTATAATAATGTTATAAAGAACAAAACAGTGTGGTTAGGGTTACAGTGGAGCACTGGTGACCTTCCTCTTTTTAAACCTAAATAGTTTTAGATTTAGATCTAGGCGGGGCTATGTTCTAGATCTAATCTTCTGCGTTTAGATTTAGATTTAATCTTATCTTCTGTCTTATTTCTTTGCGGGTGGGTTCTACGGGCAAGTAAAATATGGCTCTGAGCTTCGCGAAAATAACTGCTGGCTCATTGGCTTCTGGAGGGCAAGCTCCTGCCCATATCGTCAGTGAAGCAGCCCAGCTCTCACTGTCCAGGCCTCACTCGATGAGGCTTTGAAGTTTTCCAAAAGTGCCCTAATCTGCAGGTTCAATGGTTTTTGGCCGCTGCTAACATCTCTCCACAATTGGATCTCGGAGGTAGAAGTCTGTCATTTCTCATGAAATTAATATCTACCTCTGTGTTAGGGGTTTCTTTATAGTAGATTTTGAAAATCCTGAAAGCAGAGAATGTATTCTAGATTCCAGCCCTTGTTTTGGGAAAAATAAGGTCTATTCATGAAGCCATGGAATCCATCATTCGATCCCTCTTCAGAAGTCATAACCTCAACCCCAGTTTGGGTGAGATTGCCAAGCCTACCCTTGCATCTCTGGAAATTTTACTGTAGGTGCGCAGAAACAGAGGAATATGCCAGAACCACCTATGCACGCATCTGTGTGGAAATGGACTTCACCGTCGAATTCCCATCAGAAATAAACCTAACAAGTAAAGACTATGCGTGGAACCAGAAACTCGATTATGAAAGTGTCCTCATCCTGTTTTGAGATAGGCCATCTAGCCAAAAGTTGCCCAAAAGCCTCTCAAAAAAATTCTGCTAGAAAAAACCACCACAGATCTACATGGTGGGAAGGAGCACAAAAAGAACACTACATTGTGATCAAAGATGAATACTCTAGAGAAAACTCTGAATCACAAGAAATCGGGCAAGAAAGAAACAAATTTCAAAACAAGCAGGGAGAAAACCCCGTCCAACAAATCAACACTTATGACGATTCGAATACCACACAAAATAAATCTTCGTTTAACAACAACGCAGATCTCGTAGACCAAATTTCTTCTCCGACTATCTTCAAAAAGACGAACACAATAGATCGCGAAGCTAAAACACGAATATCCCAAGAACCAAAAGAGATGAAGGAGATGCAAGATAAAGGGAGTTGGAACATTGTAGAGAAAAAAAAAAAAAAAAACTACAACACCAATCTCGCCAAGAAAGACGAGGAGCTAAATAATTAAAAACTAAGAAAATTATAGGTCCAATAGACCAATTTGGTCTCAGTGGACGTTAACCACTACCATCATCACCATTATCATCATCATATAATATTGTAAAAAAATAATAATATGTGCAATATTTGTATTTAATTTTTAATTTAAAAATTGGAAATAATTTTTAATTTAAAAATTGTTTCCAAAACTTAAATTGAGTTAAAAATATTATAAATAACTAATTTTTGTTTTAATGTTAAAAAATAAAAAAACAAATTTATTAACTCGGTACAATAATTTCTAATTGCCCTATCCTTATCTTAAAGTGTAAACTATTGGCACGGATATATATGCACATTAATGAATAGAAAGGGTTAATTATTAGCCCTAGGGTAAAAGTGGCATCCACATTGCATGGTAAGCTATAGAAGTAGCTACTCATGGCAACTATTATCCAAACAATTTTGAACCCGAAAGCAAAGGGCAGTTAATAATTTGAGTTTGACTTAAGGTACCAACTAATCATAGCTATTATTTTCCTCAATTTGACCTTAGTTGAGAAAATATATCATACCACGACGAGCTGTCCCTCTGGACGCACAGTGCGTGCATGGTCCCCAACGTGCACGCGGGCCTCAGTACGACACGTTTTGAGATGCTCTGACTGTACCGAGCACATCATGATGGTAAAAATACACGTGTCACAGCCCCCCATACCTCGACGTTCAATATTGTCCATGTTTAAGGTGTCCTCCATAATAATATGATTGAGTCACATATAATAAGAATAATTCCGCCACATGGTCGTGAATTGTCACTGCCCCTTTCATATGCCCCTGCTTTCTTACCGTTTATTTTCCCTTGGGGCCGTGATTTCTTTGGGTAGTGTGGGTGATACGAGACAAATTCTTAAAGTTAGAATTTTCGTACGTAAAGTTTTCGAAGCGAGAGACTCTTTACGGTGTTATTCTTTATTGGCTAACGGGCTTCTCATAAGGTATTAAATGTCGATTTAGCTGCATGCTCTATAACGCGATAACACATGTTCATTATTTTTTATTTATTTACTCAACGCCTCCGTGTTATCGCGTTATAGAGCATGCAGCTAAACAGGCATTTAATGCTGTCGTACTCTCATGTTATATAACAATAACTGGGTGAGATTATTTGTAAATTAATTTCTAAATATTGAAAATTTTAAGATTATTTTATTTATATAGATATTTTATTTTATTAAATATTTAAAATAATCAAAATTAAATATTATTGTTTTATTAAACCTTTATCCTTCTTAATCACATTTTTAAATTTTTAATCTTTCATAATTTTATATTTTTTTCATTAATTTTTGCTTTAGTAAAAGTTTATAATATTAATATAGTTTTAATATTAAAATATTAAAATCCAGATGCGGGTGATCATAATGCAATTAACTGTGATTAGATGGAAGGACGGCGGGAGGCTTGGCCACATGGCCGCCCGCGTCCCCTCCCAGGCCAGATTTAGGCAAATTCATGGCGACTTGCAGGCACCATTAATATGGTGCTCAAGTCGAGAAATCTGTAACGAGCATAAGGATATGGCCTCCACAGACCATAATTCATACTTCCCTCCCCTGATAAACAGCTCTTGCCCTTCTCAGGTTGCGGAGCCAAAACTCTCGCACTGTCACTGGCAGACGATGTTGGTTGCTCAGCTGCATGGATGTGGGAAATGGGTATCATTTTTACCAAACCACCCACTGTAAGTTGAAGCTTCGAACCCTTTCTTTTCCCTCTAAACAACCATTCCAATCCCAGTAATTCCTCTACTTCCCCAAGCGTTAGCTTTGAGATTAACTCAATCATGGCGTGCATTAGGCACCGCATGCGCAGCAAAAGAGGTGGCAGTCGTGGCGGAAGCATTCGTCCTCCCGCTACGCCCAGCCCTGAATATGCTTCTCTCTTCTCTTCTCTAGCCAATATTCATCCCCATGGCACCTTCTCCGGCAGATACCCAAACATGCGCAGTGGTAGAGGGCGGTCTCAGCTCTAGGGTGACTGCAAAATGAACGTAGCCATCCATACTGCCAATTTTCCCCTTCCCCCTCACCCCTCTCCTCATGCAACTCAATTCCGCTTCCACAGTTCTCTACCCCAGCCCGTCATCACTGCCACTGTTACCATAACTTTCACTGAGGAAATTGACCCGCAGGAAGCTCAACCAGGAAACAACGGGGAGCAGCAAAGGGCCGCTCAGCGGAACAGGAATGCCCGAGATCCAGGAAAGCAGCAGATGGTTGAGAACTTTGCCACCCCACATGGCGAGAAGCTGGTTGACAGCCAACATGCCACCGATAGCAGAGTAGGAGACACAAAGGCAATGGGTGACGTCAGGGGCAACACGTCAAGCAAGCATGCAGCAGAGGGTAGCACTGCTGGCACTCAACCAGTTCGTGGAATATTGCACGGCATGTCAACAGAGGAGGAGGAGTGGTACAAGTATGTGTGTCAAATTGTGGAAGAACCTACTATAGACGACCTCCAGGGGGTCCATCCTGACTGGTGACTGGGTTGCCAGGTGTCGCCTTACCGCTAGCTGGAGGTTTCATATGTTGTTGTCTGAGGTTTTTTTTGCTATGTTTTGTTCTGAAAACATTCCTTCTGGTTTGATTCTAGGTCCCCTATGCAGGTTTTTTGATGTTAAAACTTGTGACCCCTGTGTGGGTCTTTTCTTCTGGTCTCATGGACTGGTTTCCCCCTCGATGGGGCGTTGCGTTTTGGTTTGTGATATTTTTTGACAAACTATGTTCAGCACCGCCGAGGCCAGCGCCTTGTTATATTTTTATTTTGTTTCATACCAATAAAATAGTATTACTTAGACAAAAAAAATTAAAATATTTACGAACAATTATATGAGTATATGTAATAAAAAAATCAATTATTTAAAATAATTGATCAATATTTTATAATAAAATAGATTTTTACTTTTGCTTTATTGTTATTGAGAAAAATTAAGTTGTGGACATGTGAGCTTTCCCACTGGCTAGCCATTGACGCAAGACAAACAAAGGAACATAATGACTTAAGCATACACGTTTTTGAAGTGTTTGTTTTCCCGTGGTCCAAAATGCCACGGTTTCTAAAATCTAATGTTTCCACACCTAACCCCTACTTCTTGTAAATAAATAAGAAAGAAATGAAACTTTCATTAAGAATTATTATAATCTAACCTTCTCAAGCAAAGCTAATCAAACCGTAATTCATCATGCACATTAAATATGCAAAATATATATATATATATAGATATATATATATATAAGAGGGAAAACCACATAGATCTATTTGTAACGAAATAAACAATTGGGTTTGTTTACCTTGAGTCCTAGTTGTAAGTTGTTGCTAGCTCCATGTTATTGCTCTTTTTTGGGCTTCACAAAAGCATCCTTATTCCAATGACAAAAGGATGAAAAGTAATATAAACTTCGACAACGTAAGATTGCATAGAAACTCTCTCTTTCTACATGGTAAGGTTTTGAGTATATACATATGAATATATACATAGGATGGAGGTACAAGTGTGGATGCTTCAATGGCGAATAGAAGTATGTGATCATGCATGCAGCGTATCCATCCCATCCTGTGTAGATTCTTCTTGGGATCATCATTTTTAAAGGCCAGAGAGGTAGTCATGGGCTGAACTCATGTGTACAAGTACACCAAGTAAATGATCGATTGTGTTTTGCAATGAAGAAAGGGTGTGATCTCCCTTAAAAATCAGCGAATCAAGGGTAAAAATGTAGTGTCTCAGCATGTTAGTGCAACAGGTCTTTAAACAGTCGAAAATATTGCTATAATGACCTTTAGTTTATTTTTTTACATATTTTTAACTAATCAAAAATAGTTTTAAATCATACTTTAGCATCATAAAGACATTTTCAACGTAAATAACATTCACAAGAAAATTAGTGTTTTCTATGTCATTCTTGAAATTATATCAATGAATTCATGTACTTTCAAATATCATCATAGCTTAATTGTATAGATAATACTAGATAATTTTGAGCATACACATATAGTTTTAAATAATTTTATCTATCATATTCCAATGAATGACTTTATATATACAATCTAATTTTAAAGCTATCTCAAACATCAAATTGGTGTATGAAACTTCTTTTTTTTATTGTTTGTGGGACAAGAGATCTACCTCCTAGCCATTTTGACTATTAAAATCTAAAAAATCATACATACTTTACCTGTTCTAACATCTTAGGAAAAAACATATTCTAAAAATCTTGTACACTGTGTCTATATCTATCTATCTATCTATATCTATCTATATATTTATATAATATATATATAATATTATATATATTTAAAGAGATTAAACAAAGTATTTAACATTTTTAAATCAAAATGGTTAGGTATGTGTATGGATTTCAATTTTTTTAAGTTAGTTTTATAATATATTATACAATTTATTACTACTAAATGTTAAACAAGTACATTTGAGGAATTCCCTGGAGGTCAAAAGTGGCCTGGCAAAAAATTTTCAAAAAACCTTGTAGAGGCATTGTTTGAATCATGTTTTTATGGTGCAAATAGATTATTTAAAAACCATAAAAAACGTATGGGACACCTAAACTTTTGAAATTTAACAACGGTAACTTGGATTTACAAAAATCCCTCCTGGATTTTCTCAAAATATGGCCGGAATTTCCATGATTTTCAGGGCAAAAAATAAACTACGACTTTATAAAATGTCTTTTCTATATCTACATTAAATGTCAATTTCTAAATGCCTGTTATAATATAAATCTTTCACATGATAAAACAAATTAAATATGTTTCTTTAAGAAATTAAATTTAAAATGTTTCACATGATAAAATAAATTAAATAAATTTTCTTAATAAATAAATTTTTAATTTTAATAGTTGTTGAAACCTCATCATTATCATTAATAATATTTAAAGAATTAATTAATATTAAATTTAATAAAATTTTTTTTTTTTCACTATAATTTGTAATTAAATTTTAAAAATTAACAGTCTACTTTCTAAGTATTAAGGGTTTTTCGCAGTGCATTATATTAGATATCATTTTTTGGGATTCAAGTGCGTTAAGTAAGTCATTCATCTATGACTATTTCCATGAGAGGTAGTTTCCATGAGAGGTAGTGGTAGCTAACTAATTTCCCATGATTTTTGAATAGTCCACCATTTCTATTAGAGGTAGTCGTAGTTGACTAATTTCCCATGATTTTTGAATAGTCCACTTAGCACTCATTGCATCCAAATTGAAACTAGTGAAATGAATCACATGGTGTCAATCATCATTTCCGGGGCATGCACCCCGTAACCACGGCTTTCCAAGAGGTCGCCGATCCCAAATCGCCTTTGGCTCAACCGCACTTAACTATAGAGTTTTCTCCACAACCAAGCCCACTTAGCTTACTACCTCATTTACAAAACCTTAACAAATATTGTACCTCATGAATTATTCATGTAAAGTTCTCTTCACTCTTTTAAATTTAAGTATTGAGAAATTTTTATTAGATATTTAAATATTTATATTTAAATAAATAATTAAAAAATACATTTTCTTTGTTATATTACATTAATTTTTCAAATATATATTAGAGTACGATTTTCGGATAAAATTATAATTTTAACTTTTCAATATATTTCAGGAATGGGTATGAGGAAATTTATGAAAAAAATTAATGTTCTATATATTTCAGGAAAGGGTATGGGGAAATTTATGCAAAAATTTAATGTTGAGAAAGTTCGGTGTAGTTTTGATTTTAATTTCAGGCTCGAAATAAATACAAAATCCATTTCTATAGTAAAATCCATTTCTACGATAAGGATGAGAATTTATGGCATGCAAACTAAGACGAGTATGGGCATTAAACATCTTTTGGCTTTTTTGTATACAAGTGTGGCCACCATAACTTTGTCAAATGTTGTTTGTCCAATAATTTGGGTTGGATTTTGAGTACAAGTAAATTTACTACAATTTACTACAATTCAGTATGGTTATGTTTTTGGTATAACAATTAGAATAGTTATTAGTTTTTCAATTTCTTTTTTAAATTTTGTCACTCGGTCGGAGAATTTTTAATTTTTTTGTTTTCATAATTTTTCAATAAGGTGATATTATTTTTTTACATATAGGATTTAATGTTTAACCAATCTTAATTATATATATATTTATATTTAATTATTTAAATTATTTTTAAATAAAAAAAATTCAATTTTATTAAGAAATAACAACCTTCTAGAAAGAGATTAGAGAATTTGAAGAATGAAGAAAACTATTTCATTGCTTGAGTAAATTATGTTGTACATCAACCTAACTTGTAGGTGCAGTGCAAGCTTCTAGTGATAGCTAGAAGATAACACTGACAACATAGCAAATAAGGTCGTTGCATAAGCTTACAAGCTCCACGACTTCTTTACTGGAATTCTAACACCCCCCAACCCGCATAAGAGAAATGTAGAGTGAAAAAAAAAAAGAATGGATCCTAACAAGGCTTTCTTAGGTACCCATGTACAACATCTCACAAGCGGAGAAAGAGAGGAAAAATCATAGGAGAACCCCCCCCCCTAGAAGAGAGTATATAAAAAGAAAGAAAGGAAGAGAAAAATGAAGAAGTGAAGGAAGGAAGACTAAAGATGACTCCACAATGACAACTTCCTTCATTCCAAGCATTTTTTGTAACTTAAGAAACCTTGGTGATGCCAAGGACTTTGTGAAAATATTTGCTACTTGTTCTTTAGTAGGTACATACTCTAACCTAATAACGCCATCTTGAATAAGTTACCGAATGAAGTGCATATGGATCTCAATGAGTAAATGGTCCTTCGATGTTTCACAAGATTTCAAGAAATATGTATTGCACTTTGATTATCACACCACACAAGAGTAGCCTGATCCTCCTGAATGCCAAACTCACACAATAACTGTCACAACCAAGGAACTACTTGACTTGTGATAAATGCATCTCCATACTCGGATTTTGTCGTAGATAATGCAATCACTGGTCGTTTCTTACAAGACCAAGAAATAGGAGCAAAATTGATCCAAACAAAAAATCCATACGTGGAATTTCAATCATCCACTGATCTAGCCCTGTCAGATTCTGTGAAACCCACAAGCTCAGGAGAACCAACAATATACTGAATGCCATAATTGGAAGTTTTGTGAATATATCTTATAATATTCTTCACTACTTTTTAGTGACTTTAATGAGGATTCCGAGAGAATCTAGAAACTAGTTTTACTACATATGCAATATTATTTTGGGTGTGTGTCTAATACAGTGGACAACCAACTAGTTGGCAATACAGTGTAGGATCCACCTGTGGTGAGGTGCAACTAGTGGTAAGTGTAACACAAGAGTTAAAAGGGGTAGGCTTAGGCTTACAACTGGTCATGCTAAAGTGTTGAAGTAAATCAATGGAATATTTTTGTTGGAAGATGGTGATCCCTTTTGAAGATTGTTGAACCTGTAAATCAAGAAAGTAATATAGGAGACCAAGATCCGCTATAACAAATTATCCCATCAATGCTTCATTAACATTTTGAATCATAAATGAAAAGCTCCTTGTGAGGATCAAATCATCCCTATATAGAACTAGAATCAATAAATCCAGCCTCTATCTTTGAGTGTAAACTGTAAAATCAAAATAACAATAGTTGAGCCTAGAAGCAAGAAAAAACTATAAGAAAAAACTATCCATCTTCTTGTACCAAGCTCCAGGATCTTGTTTGAGACCATACAAGGAATTTCAAAGCTTGCAAAGAAGTGAAGGATCTTGCACAAAACCAAGGGTCTGTTCCATGTAAATCTCATAATGTAGATCTCTATGCATAAAGGAACTATTTACATCCATTTAGTAAACGGAATAGCCATATGAGACAACTAGAGAAAGTGAAAAATGTACGGAATCCATCTTGGAAATAGGGGTGAAAGTTTAAGAATAAACAATCCCTTCAACCTGTGAAAATCCCTTGGTCATAAGACATGCCTTATGTTTGTCAATAGAGCCATTTGCAACATATTTTGTTTTGTAGATGCACTTCTAATGAACCAACTTATGTTCCTTTGGAAGAGGAATAAGATCCCAAGTATGGTTTTTCATCAAAGAATAATACTCATCTATCGTGGCAACTTCCCACTCATGTATTCCAACAACATAAAATTGTTACAGATCTTTTGAGATGGTTTTACCCGAAAGAAAGATTTCTTTTTACTGTGGTTGATTTACACTTGGATAACTAAAATTAGTTTCATCATAGCCATATCTAATAGGATGTTTTCTCTCTTTAAGGATCCTCCTCAAGGATTCATCTAGAACAGGTTGCTCCTGATTTGTCTGCTTAGGATTTAATGGTGTTGTTGGTGGATTTTCTTTTGGTTGAGGACATTTACTAGAACTATCTTCTTCTTCCATATCTACAGAAGTATCCCAATGATTAGAGCCATTATCAATAGTTAAAGATGAGGAACAAGAGGAACAGGATCTTGGATTATTGTTTTCATCAAAATGAACATCTATTCAAAGAAAAAATCCCTTCTAGAGGTAGGATCAAAGAGTCTATAAGCCTTCATGTCCTCATAGTAACCAACAAATATCATTTGTCGACTCTTGTTTTCCATGGTTTTGGGCTTTTTATCTGGAATTAATAAGCAAGTAGGATTTCAAAATACCCTAAAAGAAGAGACATTGGAATTTTAATGTGTCCAAGCTTCCACTGTAGTCATATTATAAACTTTCTTATGAGGCATCCTATTTCGATTATAATCATTAGAGGAAATTTTAGCATAAAAATGGCCTCTTAAGGAAAAATAATGAAATAATAGTTAAAATAATAAAAGAAGAGATGAATTTTGGAAGCAAAAGAAGATTTTTTTTTTTTAATTGTATTTACCCCTATCTCCTTATAGGTTTACTAAAATTTCAAGTGTAGACACTCTTTGGATGCAAAATTGTAGAATATCCAGTAGATTCACAAGCTTATGCAATTTACTAAAGCACAGGACAAGAATCTACTTCTACTCTTTATAACAAAATCCCATAAAGATTGATGAAAATAGTAATCGATAAGAGGAAGAACATCAATGTCACATAACACAATAAGTATCCGGGGAAAGCCACAACTCAAAACCCCACTATCTGTATTGCACATATCAGAAATACAAGATGATAATACAATGCTTGTTCTCACAAGAACAATCCCAGCACTCAGTATAATCAATCTCCAGCTCACAAGCAATCTCAGGCCAACCCATAGCCCCTTATGTTGTTCTCTAAGCCCCTATTTCCTTGTGCAATTCCTATGGATGATTAGCCCATCTTAAAGGGAAACTAGTGCATCCAAAATTGCGCAATCCCTTCAAGGTTCAGTTCTTGATTGCATGCACCATTTGTACAACTTAGAAAATTACACAACTCATAATACATTGTCCCTGCACTCTAGTCTCAACTAGTCTTTCTCAGAATCAACATGTATGAGTTTCTTATGAGGGAATCTTCAATTAACTAGAGTAGCACTAGTTAATGCATTAGTGCACCAATTGACTGTTAACTCACTATTAGTTCCTCAAATAGTTTGGAACTAATTTAACTGAAATTAGCTCAGTAAATTGAGTTATCTAATTACAACTCACAATTAACTCATCTTGGACCCCTATAATATAGGGAGAACATATACATGACTTCCAAAAGACTTCCAACTCGAAATTCCTAAGTTAACTAAGTCAACTTAACTTAGTTTACTATTACAACTTTCCATGAGAAAAGAATTACAATTTTAATTCACAATTTAATTCAAGTACAAAATTAAATTGGAATTTCCGGATTCTATTTTTAACATTTCTTGTTGCTATTTTCAACATAATTAAATTCCACATCTAACGAGTACCCATTATGCATACTTTTGAGAAGTTCTACATTGATAAAAAAAATGTAGATACATTAAAAAACATGTTCAACATATTTTTTAAATGTATCTACAATTTTTTATCAATATGGGTGATCCAGGTGGATATTGGTGGCCACTTGCCAAGTCCACCTGGACCCCCACCATTGTCTTTCTCAACATTTTCAGTT
>APFE030454969.1:25851-36378 GCA_000404065.3 Pinus taeda | reverse complement strand
CCTAGGAGATAGCTAAAACGGAGAGAGTTGGGATCAGTGTGACAGCCCCTTCTCTGAGTTCCCTGCCACCAATCACACCTTGTGGGGTTGAAGGCTTTTCTCGCTAACTGGTAGGTAGGTGCGGGCGGCAGGGTCAACAGGTTTCATGCTCAAGGTTTTTTATTTTATAGGTCAAGCACCTATTGAGTGCTTCTAAGGTTTGTCCTAGGTCAAGAAGTCAAAAGAGTCATTGTCATAAGTTGAAGACCCCATTGGGCACATTGTAACTTGTAAAGAAAATTATTTTTGTCATTAAAAGTGTCAAAATACCCTTCAAGACCAAGGAGGCCTAGTAGCTGGGAAGTCAACCTATTTTGAGGAGCCACGTCCACCTTGAAGAGCTTATATAAAGGAGGGAATTCGACATCCTTGGGACACATTTCATCACTCACTCATTCAAGTGAAGGAGAAGAGCAAGAAGGCAAGCGAAGAAGGGAGAGGACGAAGAAAGATTGTTTTTGGGCTAATTCTCTCTCACACGTGCAAAGAAGAGAGGCTAGGGTTTGCACCTTCCAGGTCAAAATTCTCTATCTGCTAGAAGAGGATCAAATCTGTTAGAAGAACGGTCTACTAGGTCTCCTACTAGCCCAAGATAAGGAAGTAAGGCAAGCGAAGTTGCTGGGAGGCCTTAGAAGGCTAATTTCTCTCACACGTGTGCATGCAGTTGCAGTTGTAGGGGGCCAAAAATTTCAGACCTATAGTAGAGGCCAAAATTTTGAAGCCGGGGGTCGAAGTTGTGCTGCTGGGAGATATTTGACTGGGTTTGACTTACAAGTGAAGCACATCATTCAGAAAGGTTGGGCTTGGTCTTGGAGGGTCTTGGTCTTGGTCTAGAGGTGTTGGAATTCGTCAATTGAAGAATCTAAAGATATTTTGCGGTTTTTCCTCTCAAGTGGAGAGGTTTTCGCTCTGGCTTGCAACCTACATTCTGTGTTCTGTGTACTAAAGATATTATTGTTCTTCTTGTTTTAGTAGTTGTTTGATGATATCCGAACATAATAATAAGTGAAGAAGCTAATAAGTAAGAAAAGGTAAAAAGACATCACAAGCAGTTATCATAAAAAGAGAAATCATCTTAACCATTGCACTTTAGATTTCTCAACACCTATCAAGCCCTAAGCTACAAACGCAAAGCAATAACATGAAAACACAACAAGGTTAATTCAATAAACTCTAAGCAAACCGCACCATTCAATAAATCATGAGCCTCCAAATCCTTTTCTTTATTAGCAAAATGATGGAACAATTACAAACTAGTAGAGTTTTCCCAAGCTCTCAAGCTTCAATCTTGGCGTAAAGAAGAGAGGGGGTTTTAATTTATAAGAAAATTGGAGAAGGGCCCAATGAAAAGAGAATTCCCAAGTGACAAATGATGATAATTCCAAGGCATGCAAGCTGCTCCAAGTGTTTAACAACAACCAAAAGAAGGCTGTGTATATCCATGTAGAGCTGATGTGTATGGCAAGTGTGGGCAACACATCTCCTAGTATGGGTTGCACAATCTCCAATTGTAGCAGCTAGTTAATCAAAGAGATAATGGACAACCAAGTGTGCAATGACAAGTCTCAAGTGGCTTAGTGTATGTCTCCCTGTGTGGTAGTGCGTGGAGATCCAAAAGGGTTGCGTATTACATGTGTGGAGTGGAGTGGAGTGGGAGTGCCTGCCACATGACCCACTTAACTCCCCATTCAAGTCGACTTTATCTCAGCCTTGTTCCACTTGGAACTCGACATCTCTTGAGTCCATAACCTGGCCCCATGAATGAAGGAACATAACCCCCCTAACTGGCAGCCAAAATCACACTCCTTGGGAATCAAACTCAGCCTTCCAGTTGGCCCTCTAACTCGACTTGTGTCTGAACATGGGATTGCCTCTTTATTGCTTTGTCACTCCTCTTAACTGATTGAGAGAGTGAGTTGATGAAAAACATGTTCCCCGCAGGTTCCCGGTTTATTAATTATTGATTTCTCGTCTTTTTCTCACTTTTATGAGTAAAAGTGATTTTTCATGGGGAAAAATAATATTTTGCACCCCAAATTGGGTGCTAGCATAATGTTGGTACTCTGAATATGAATTTTAAGTACTCCACATGCCAGACAACATTTCATAGTGCTACTTTTTTATTTGTTACATAGAAAAGAATTAAGAATTTCCACTTTGCGGGAAATTTTTAACTATTAAAAAATCCTAGAAATACCTAATGCAATTCGGTAAGACTCAAGATAATGCTTAACATGGTAATAGATATTGACCCTAGACTTAGAAAGCCACTCTAGGCCTAGTTATTAATAGGACTATAGCTTTGGAGGATGTGAGTGACAAAAGACAATTAATTATTTATTGCTAAAAAGCAAAAATAATTAAATAATTAAAAAAAACAATCTAGAATGACATTCTTACTAACCAAGTTGCAAGGGTCTAAGTCTGTTACATAAGTTCATTATCCGAGTGTCGTTTTATACAATTCCCCCACAGGGGTACAAAATTTGCAAAGAGAGAGAGAAGGGGCAAGATTTTCCCTGCTAGACCTTTGAACTTGAAATTTTTTTGTAGGTGCCTTGTCCATTGGGCAATGGAGTCTTCGTTCCCTACTAGGTACATTTGAGCAAGTAATAGACTCCACAAACCATGACACTCACAAGCCACATCAAGCACAAATAAGTTATGGTCCTAGTTGATAGTGGTAGTACTCACAACTTCATTCACAAGGGAGTGGCAAAAGAAACACACTGTATTGTACACCTGGTGCACAACTTTCAAATCATGATTGCCATTGGAGTTATGATGAAAGGTGGGGGTATATATAAAAATGCCAAACTCTAGATGGGATACTATCAACTCAAAACCCATGTATCTTCCATTGGTATGGGTGGCTGTGATATAGTATTGGGGGTAGAATGGTTATGCATGTTGGGCTAGTAACCATGTATTCCAAAGAACTCTATATGAGGTTCACCAAAGAGGATTATGTACACATCCTTCGAGGGCTTGAGGCAGGCTCTTTTGCAATATTTAGCTCTCATTGTATGGAGACGTTATTAAAAAAAGGCCACTCTAGCATCATTGCCCAATTTAATTCCATATAGGTTATGGATAATCTGACACAAAAAATCCACCTAGACTTGCAGTTCATTCTTGACAAACATCATGAGGTCTTTGAGAAACTAAAAGGTTTACCCTTTTCTTGAGGAAAGCATGACCATGGCATACTCTTGATTCTAGGAAGTCAACCATGGAATGTATGTCCTTATCGATATCCTTTTGCAAAAAAGAATGAAATAGAAAAGATCATCTACCAATTATTGGAGGTGGAAGTCATACGTCTTGGTACAAGTCCTTAGTCATCACTAGTATTCATGGCATTAAAAAAGGAAGGCACTTGGTGCATGCCTCCTGATTTTTGGGTTCTTAGTAATTTGACAATCAATGACAAATTTCCCATCCTAGTTATTCACGATCGCTTGGTTTGACTTCATGGAGCAAAGTTTTTCACTGAGCTTGATCTATGTTCTAGATACCACCTAATTAAGATGAATGAAAGAGATAAACATCCCACAGACAACCTTCAAAACACACGAAGGTCGTTATGAATTTCTAGTGATGCCTTTTGGTCGTTGGAATGCTCTATCCATTTTCTAGAGCCTCATGAGCAAAATTTTCAAACCCTTTCTAATTTTGTGTTAGTCTTCTTGGATGATATCTTGATCTATAGCAAATCATTGGAATCGTACATAAGCCATGTTGATAAGTCCTTACAACCGTTGAGAGACAATGAATTATTGGTGAAGCACTCCAATGCTTTTAGGGCTCCCAAGGTTGAATATTTGGGTCACATTGTTAGTTAGGAGGGAGTATTTGTTGATCCAAGAAAGTGGTGGCTATGTAAGATTGGCCTTGTCCTAGAACACTGAAGAGCCTGAGGGGATTCTTAGGACATACATAATACCACAGGGAATATGTGAAAAATAATGGCAAAGTTGCAAGTCCCCTAACTTCACTCCTTTAAAATAATGATTTTGTTTGGAGTGATGTAGCAACACATAAATTCATTGCTTTAAATGATGCCTTGTGCACTACTCCAATATTAGTTGTGCTTGACTTTAATAAGATTTTTTTTTTGGAATGTAATTCATAGAGTAGAAGTTTCAAAGCAATATTGATGCAAGTACACCTCCTTGCATTCATTAGTAAGTAATTGTGTGATTGCAACTTGGAAAAATCCCTCTCGATGTGTGCGCTTAGCGGATTTGCTGGCCACTCAAGTTCTTGATGGCTAGGTCTTTTTTTATTTTAAAACTCTCGCATGACTCCTTAATTCTATTGGTAGCTCGACCTTGCTTCATGACCATCTCCAATGTTGGCAGCACAACTGTCACCTGTGTGGCCAAAGGCTCGATCAATTGATCTCTATAACGAACGTTTGCTGCTGGGTGATTAATTGTATTTCTTGGCCTCATGCCTTGGTCCTTGACTTGTTGACGACAACTTACCTTAGCAATATTTACTTTGTGGATGTCCTTTGGATGTCGACGACTTTATTTTCTGGCGGTCCACTTTATAATTTTAATTTTATTTCAACTTTTTATTCTTTAGTTGTCTTCTGCCCTTGCAGTTTTCCTGACATTGTTTTTTTAAATTTGTCATTATATGGTCCTGTTGTACAAGTTTAGCTTGATGGCTCTGTGCATACGGGCTTAGCATACGATTGGTTCATTTTCTAGCCCTGGGTGATTGTATACATCCACCTATCCTTCTTGTGCTTTAAACTTGGATGGGTTTTGGCTATGTGTAAACTTAGAGATCGATCTTTAGAGAAAATGCTCTGATACCATGTTTATTTTCCTAATCTAGCAACCTAGCTAATTACTACCTAGTAGAGTCCTTGCAGTAATATTTAATTAATGTGCAAATTTATTGAATAAAAGAAACAATTGGGAGTTTAACACGTAAACAAAATAATCAACATAAGCAAAATGATACACTAATCTCAATCACATGCTCACAAAGCTTTCTGCCCTTCAAATCAGTTCCTCATTCAAATGATTTTAGAGCTTATAGTGGCTCCCTTCCTTGGATAATGGCCCACTAAGAAAAATACAAATACAACAAGAAACTTGGAGTTATCCCAGCTGATCAAATCCCTCTATAGATCGGTCCTTTGATCTTGCCGGCTGATTTGGATATGTCACCCTTGCTATCCCTTTTCACTCTTTCTTGAACCTTACACACTTGAATGGTTCCTTCTCCACCCAATCACTGAGATCTCACTCTCAGTGTGTCTTTTGCTCAAGGTGTGTATTCTCCCTTAGCCTAGATTTCCATGTATAAGTTTGAGTTGTTGATCGTTGTCCATAACCCTAATCTCCCAAGTGATTGACAATTGATATTAAATCTCAATATTACTTTAGATCAACGGTTGAAATTCATCTAATTCACTAATGCAAATAACTTTTGCATTTCATTATATTTACTCACTGTATCTTATAAAAGTGAACTACTTCAATAATTAAAGTAATTGTTAAGGTGAAGTGTCAACTAGGCGACTTTCACATGCTTAGACACTTAGGCCTCTCAAGAAGTACTTGCTCGAGCTACTCTCATCATCACTCCCTTTTAGTGAGGAAGGTACTTCCTAAAGAGCCACCTAGAGTTGGTTGTCCCTCTGGTCTTGGCACAATGTCCCATGCATCATGATTTCCTCCTAACCTCGTGTTTTGCTGCCTCTCTGATGATGGTATTCATCGATGCCATGGAGTTTGGAAACTTCTTCAGAGGTCTTCTCTCCTTGAATGTGCTCCTATGAGCCTCCACATGCTCTTGAGCATCCCTAAATCCCTGCTCAAATCGCTTGGGTCTCCTAAGAAATTTTATCATAATTGTCACCAGATAAAGGTAGGTCAATGACCATGAGTTACATTAGTCATTGTTTTATACAAAGTGCTTACTTTCAATGCTTTTGCAATTTAAGTAAGGATCATGGGTTGAAATCGAATAATGGAACATGATGCCTAGAAGTTATACTTGTTGCCTCATGCCACTTTGATGGTCATCTCTTCCTTCTAGTAAAGTGCAAATTCCTTGGGGCTTTTCTTTCTCTGTCCAAGAGGGGCACAAATAGGAGGCCTTGATTGATGTAGTGTGTCCACACCCCTCCATACTTAACACATCCCATTTATCCTTAATTCTTTGTCCCATCTTTTGTTTGGTTGTTGTTAGTCATTCATATTGATCCCTTGTTTTTCTCATCTTATGAGAAGAGCGACTTGGAAAATGCCTAGAGGTTGATGCAACTGCCAAAAAAAAGAATATTAAAAACATGTACCATTATTAAAATGCAAAAAAGTGGCAAGGGATGAATAATGTTAAAAGGCAAGTTAACTCGATCTCTACCCCCTCATGTGAGGCCATCACTCTAGCTCCACGCATATGATGCTTATTAACGTAAAAGGGACTTTAAAAAACATCCCAACCCCTATGAGTGATACACTACCCATACTAAAAGGGGATTGAAATGAAATGAAAGCTTTCCAAGTAAGCTAGTTTAAAGGATGGAAAAAGTAGTGCCGAGGAAAGGGTAACTCAAGTAATGCAAGCACTCCCACCACAAAGGTACTCATGGATGATGGTCTTACATAACCCATGTATAAGACTATGACACCTCTCATGGAGTACACCTCAGACCCTAGCATTTTTAGTTCACACATGTTGATTGAAGGGCTGGCTTAGGAGCTGTTCCTCCCCCAAGGACTTGGAGCATTTGAGAGGGGCATTTGGTGATCCTCCCACATCCAAATATGACAATTTGTATAAGGTCATAAGCTAGTGTGAAGTTTGAAGATGATACTTTGTGTGATATACTTATATGGCTATAACATTGAATATGGTCTACTTTTTATGCTTCAATGACTCTTGAGTCTATTCTAGAAGACCTTACTTGATTCTTTGGAGCTTTCATTTGATGGTGATCCATAGTCCCTTGGAGGACATTGATGAGGCTTGACTCATACCCCTAGGATATTGATGGCGCACCCTTTGGAGGGCCTTCCATTGTACCTTGGCCGTTGCACACTCTGGTTGATGGATATTGAGCTTGGTGAAGACTTGGCATGTCCCTAGAGACACTCCTCCACCTCTAGTGCCTTGGACTTTGCCAATGGAGGTAGTGTGGTTGTCGTCGATGATGACGTGACACTTCCTTGCATGACGTGTGCTTGATGACGATGATGATGTTGGGTTTGAGAGAGCACTTTTGGTGATGATACATGACATGTAATGAGGAGACATGCCCATTGGACCATTCATTGCACCTTTTGATGGAGAAACATGTCTTTTGAGGATGGCATCATCCTTTTAGGCCTCTACACCTACACATGGCCTTTTTGAGGGGATTTTTCATGTTATTTTATTGTATTTTCACATTTGAGGCTATATTGGGGGTTGCTTTATGACCTATCTACCTTATATCATGGATTTCCATGTCTTAGGGGCTTTAAGCCTAATTGAATTAAAGCATTTGGTTTCCCTCATATAAATAATGGAGCACTTGGTTCATTTGGTCATTGCACAACATGAGGGACACATCTCTTAGACTATATCTCTTTCCTCTAGTTTGTTATGGAGTTTAGTTGAGTGACTTGGTGAATTCTTGGATGTGGATTTGATTTCTTTTCATAGATGTTTATGGTGAAGCTTGGATGAATGCATTGTAAAACAAATAGGTAATTTCTTTTATCTTGGTTTCATATTTATAGTGGATGGATGATGCATGTATTAAGCATTTTAGCATGGTATTCATCTTAGGATCTTTGTTATACTAACCCTTCTTCAAAGACTTTGAGAAAGTAGCATTTTAACTTTTTTTAATCCATCTTTGAAAATTTGAGAGCCATGACTCAAACCCCAGGGTAAGTAGTTTAACTTGTCCTAGTTCTTTTGAATCTTGTTTCTACTCTAAAGTTGCCCTAAGTAGCATGTTCCTAGACTTCATTAGCTCTATATTGAGAAGACACTTGTCCTCTCTTTGTGACAATCTTTAAAACCCTAAAATCCTTTTTTCTTTTTGTTCTAGGTTAAATTATGGTTTATTTACAACAAAATCACACATTTTCGACATTTATTGTGTTGGACATTGATGTCCTAGGGTTAGGAATTATTTGGAATTGATTGGATAGATAAAAGTTACATTTAATGTGTAATTTCCGTCCATTAATTAGGGTTTAAGTGTTATTACTGTTGGAAAATCCATATAGGTGGTAGTTAAAATGCTTTTCCTCTTAATGACAATAATTTGTGATATTTTCATTATTAGTATTTAATCTCTTAGTTATCTTTTCTTATCATCAAGATTAATGCTAAGCAACAAATAAAAGAGAACACGAGATATAGGCACGTTGCCAGGGCAAAACCCCCTCGAGGGGAAAACCCAGTGACAAAATTCTTCCTTCATTGGGTTCAAGATAAGACGACCATGACTCTTACAAACTAGTCTAGACTCCCTCCATCAAGTCATCTTTCTTTCGCTGTACTTGTCATTGTTTAGCACCATGACATCATCCTTATCATAGTCATGACACTGAGATCTCCTCACTGTGATTCCTCCGAAACGTCATCATTGTCATGACACTGAGATCCTATCTCTGTGGAGATACCGAAACCTTTAATGTGATGGCACCAAAATGTACTTCTGAGAATGCATCGAAACCTTCTTCCTTTGATTTCACCAAGACCTTGTCCTTGAGATAGCACTGAGATCTGTGAGATAGCATCGAGACTTTTCCTGTTAGATTTATATGAAATCTTCTTTGCTATGATCATCTCTGTGATCTATCCGAACTTCTGTCCTGTAGTAGCACCGAAACATTATCTCTGAACTTGCTTGATTCTGTCATCTCACTGAAACTTCTACTTTGAAATCCGAACTATGCTGTGCCGAGTAATGTGAAACCTCATACTCATATATATAGTAGTTTGCCTATCTTAAATGAGCCAACATGACCATTATGAACAATTGTGTCTCCATTTTATGGTTAGGCCGACTTGAGTTATGTTAATTGAAGCTGACTTGTAGATAATGTGAAAATTCTAACACTGCAGTAACTGATTTACTTTTCCTACTTATTCCACCATAAGTTATTCATGAAATCACTTCAATAAACATTAAAATAAATATTGTTGCAGATATCACACTGTAGTACAGAAACAAACATATGCACAAGAATCAACACATTGACACAAATATTTTGGACTAATGTCCCCGGAAAAACCCAACGTGGAAAAACCAGTGCAGTAAGGGAGGATTTTATTATTCATCAATTTTCTAGTACAACAGGGTGCCAAACTGGGTTACCCACAGATAGACAAATTTTCCAGCACTTCTTCTGAACCCAGCGTCAGCCCTACTGACATCTGTGTGGCCTGAAACCCTCTGCCTCAGCCTGTTGAGACTCTGCGCAACCTCTCTGGCCTTCTGCCTCACTCCTACAGCCTCTACGTGGATGACGCAGGCCCCTGCTGGCTTTGCGCAGTCTCCGTTGCCTCTGCGTGGCTCCCTCTGGCCCTGCGTCTGCCTTTTCTGCCTCTGCACTGAACTCCCGTCTCTCTGTTCTATACTTACTGCCTCCTGACTGCTCACCAGACCATTGGTTCAATTTCTCAGCTAACTCCGCTCTAGAAATTGAACTGACTGGTCTCTCTCTGTCTGTTCTCCAAGTGACCCTCAAGCCTCCTCTTATAAATTTCTTGTTGACAAATCAACAGCTGAGATTAGGTCCTTAATCAATGGCTAAGATTAGATTTGGCTTGATCCATGACGTTTGGACCATTCTAACACAGTTTCATATTAATTCACAGTTTCATATTATTAAAAATATTAATTATTTTAATATCTCCCAAACTGTTTAGAATCTGCCCAAACCCTTTCTGGATATTGGAGATTTCATGTACCTTAGCCTCTTCACCGAGTTTCGTGGCTAGAGCACATCCGATGCTACACCAAATCAACACTCGCTCTTAGCAAGGACTGTGCTCTGGCAATACTCCTCATTGAGCATCATCGTCATCATCCGCCATCGATTCCTGTGCTAATACTAAGCCTTCCTGCCCAACATCATCTGCACTGCTGTATCCTGCACTGTTGCCCATGGCTTTGCCATTGCTACTACCGCTGTTGCATTTGTACGACAACTCCCTTTGCATCTGTGCTGCTGCTAGTCCTTTCTCCCGACATTGCATCTACATTGCAACCAATGTTGTTAAAAGCGTGAGCGGGATTTAATCGGCGCGGGGAAAAAAATGAAAAAATTGGAAAAATCGGGAAAAAAGCGGAAAAAAGCGGGAAAAAAACGTTTGGAACAAAAATATTCATTTTTTTTCAATTTTTTCAATATCTAAACCATCTAGAACATAAAATAAATACATTGACACATAAATATGATAAAAAAACTAATATATAAGATGTTTAATATCATTTCTAGCGCTAAAATCACACAT
>APFE030454969.1:0-25442 GCA_000404065.3 Pinus taeda | reverse complement strand
TTGCAACTCCCTCTTCATTCGTGCTGCTAACATACTTATTTCTACTTCTGAAAGGGGTTCTTTACCATCCCCATCTTTTCCTGAAGTAGTCAAATTTTGACTTTCCAAGGGCCTTGGTGAAGATATCTGCCACCTGTTCTCCTATAGGAGTGTAGCTCAACTGTACAGCTCCTCGTTGGACACAATATTTGACAAAGTGACACCGAATATCAATATGCTTCGACCTATCATGAAACATTGGATTCTCAGAGAGTTTGATGCAACTCTGATTATCGCACATGATCCTGGTCGCCTCCATATTTCTTCTGAATAGGTTCACCAATAGTTTTCTAAGCCATATGGCCTCACACAAAGTTGTGCTTGCTGCCATATATTCTACCTCAGATGAGCTCAGCTTCACGGACTTCTATTTCCTACTGCACCAGGAGGTCATTCCTGATCCAGTGTTGAAATGGTACGAAAGGTACTTTTCTGATCCACTGAACTTCCTGCCCAATCTGCATTAGTAAATCCACTCAACCTGATATCCTTCTCCTTGGTGTATAAGATCCCATAATCAAATGTTCCCTGTAAATACCTGAGAACGTGTTTGGCTGCTGCCCAGTGGGCCCTCTTTGGTTCCACCATGAACTGACTGAGGGTGTTGACAATGTAGCAAATATCTGGCCTGATATTGACCAGATACATCAGAGACCCTATGAGCTGCCGGTATAGGGTGGGATTGACATCCTTGTCTTCTGATGCATCAATCTTCTTCCAGTTGGTGATCATTGGTGTAGCCATAGGTCTACAATCTCCCATCCCGAATCTTTTCAGGATTTTTGTGGCATACCTCCTTTGCCCAAGGAAGATTTCTCCTTTTTGCTGCCAAACTTCCAACCCTAAGAAGTAGTGCATTCGTCCCAGATTCTTCATATCGAATTCTGTGGCTAGATTCTTCTTGTAGTCCTCAATGAGTCTGGATGATCCTGTTAGAAAGAGATCATCCACATATAATACTAAGATAAACAACTCGTTCTCTACGACCAAATAGTAGAGATTCGGATCCACGTTACTCTTGACAAACCCCATCTTTTGCAAGTAGCCATCTATTCGACCATACCATGCTCTCGGTGCCTGCTGCAGCTCATACAAGGCTTTCTTCATTCTGCATATATGAGACTTCTTCTCATGAGTTTCAAAGCCCTCTGGTTGTTCAATGTATACCTCTTCTTCTATTACCCTGTTCAGAAATGCTATCTTGACATCCATTTGATGGATCTCCCATCCCATCTAGGCTGCAAGAGATATCACGGTCCTAATAGATGCATACTTGGCTACCGGGGCGAAGGTTTCCTCATAGTCAATCCCTTCCTTTTGAGCATACCCCTTAGCCACAAACCTGGCCTTGTATTTCTCAACACTGTCGTTCGCAGCATATTTGATCTTGTAGATCTGTTCGAACCTACCATAGATTTGTCTTGAGGTCTTGACACCACCTCCCAATCATCATTCACCATTATGGAGTTATACTCTACCATCGCATCTAGCCAGACCTGATACTGAGCTGCCTCCTTGAAGCTGGCAGGCTCCCCATCTTGAGCTACTTACTACCTTCCTATTGCCTGGAAGATAGATTTTGCATGCCTTAGCGTTCTCGCTATATCCCACCAGATATCCCTTTTTCGCAGTCTGATCCAGCTTCGTCCTCTTTTCTTCTGGTATGCGACAATATGCTAAACTCCCAAATATCTTGAAATGACTAACTTCAGGTGTCTTCCTAGTGAAGACTTTCTCTGGAGTAATCTTGCCCAATGTCCGATGAGGAGTCTTGTTCTGAACATAGACAACTGTGTTGCATGCTTCCGCCCACAGGACTTTTGGCATATCCTGATCATACAGCATGGCCCTAGCTGCTTCTACAATAGTCCCGTTCTTTCTTTTTGCTACCCCATTTTGCTCCGGATTGTAGGGAGTTGTCCATTCTATTTTGATGCCCTCCTTAGCTCAATAATTAGTGAAGTCCTTATCGACATACTCTCCACCATTATCTGAGCGCAAAAAATTTATTTTCTTCCCAGTCAGATTCTGCACCAAAGCCTTGAACTCCTTGAATCGACAGAAAACCTCATCCTTGGTTTTTAGAAAATAAATCCAAGTTTTCCTCGAGTGGTCATCGATAAAGGTAAGGAAATATTCGACATCGCTGAGATCTTTGACGGACATAGGTCCGCAGATATCTGAGTGTATCAATCCTAGTACACTCTTGGCCCTGTGTTTGCTCCTAGGAAATGCCGCCTTGGCATACTTTCCTTGAGCGCATTCCCTGTGTACATCATATCGTTCCGTACTCAGATCCGAAACTTCTGTTATAGTGCTCCCGAGAATTCTCAGAGCTCCATGGTGCAAGTGACCCATCCTTCTGTGCCATAGTTCGTTCAAGTCCTTGTCCCCATGACTGCCTATTAATGCCATTGGTGATTCTAGTTGTAATCTATACAACCGATTACTTTTGATCCCGATTTGCACTTTCTTTTTCTAGCTCGGATCTTTGACGTATACCTTTTCCTTGATGAAGTAGACGTCATAGCCCTTGCTTTGTAGTTGTGACATGAAAAGTAAGTTCATCCCCAATCCTAGCACAACAACACATTTGTGGCACGGAACCACTCTCTCGATTCTGTCTGAAAAACTATGGTACCCTTCCTAACTGGAGTACACTTTGCCTTGTTCCCCATGGTGATCAAAAGGTTCATCTTCTCTTCTCGATATTCTGAGAAACACTCCTTGATTCTCGTCATATGCCACGAGGCTCCACTGTCTATATACCATACTTCTGATGAGGCAACACTAGTCATGCACGCCACTTATTCTTTCAGCCTGGTAGCCAACATAGAGAAATCAAAATCTCTTTCTATTGTGCAATCTTATGAAAATCTGCATGAGTCCCCTGAGGTGGATGCCTCTGCAATGTGGTCTCGACCCATAACTGACTTTCCCTTTCTGTCTTTGATTACTTCCTTTGATACCATGTGAAAATTCTAACGCGCAGTAACTAATTTACTTTTCCTACTTATTCCACCATAAGTTATTCATGAAATCACTTCAATAAACATTAAAATAAACAATGCTGCAGATGTCACACCATAATACAAAAACAAACATATGCACTAGAATCAACACATTGACACAGATATTTTGGACTAATGTCCTCGGTAAAACCCAGTGTGGGAAAACCGGTGCAGCAAGGGAGGATTTTATTATTTAGCAGTTTTCTAGTACAATAGGGTGCCAAACTAGCTTACCCACAGATAGACAAATTCTTTAGCACTTCTTCTGAACCCAGTGTCAGGCCTACTGACATCTGCGTGGCGTGAAACGCTCTGCGTCAGCCTGTTGAGACTCTGCGCAGCCTCTTTGGCCTTCTGTGTCACTCCTGCAGCCTCTGCGTGGATGATGCAGGCCCCTGTTGGCTCTACGCAGTCTCTGCTGCCTCTGTGTGGCTCCCTCTGGCCCCGTGTCTGCCTCTGCACTGATCTCCCGTCTCTCTGTTCTGTGCTTGCTGCCTCCTGACTACTCACCAAACCACTGGTTCAATTTCTTAGCTAACCTCGCTCCAGAAATTGAACTGACTGGTCTCCCTCTGTCTGTTCTCCAAGTGACCCTCAAGCTTCCTCTTATACTTTTCTTGTTAACAAATCAACGACCAAGATTAAGTCTCTAATCAACGGCTAAGATTAGATTTGGCTTGATCCATGACTTTTGGACCATTCTAACACAGTTTCATATTAATTCACATTAATATTTTATTTTCCCTAAGTTTAGACTTAGGGATTACATTAAAAATATTAATTATTTTAATATCCCCCAAACTATTTAGAATCTGCCCAAACCCTTTCTGGGTATTGGAGATCTCATGTGCCTTAGCCTGTCCACCAAGTTTCGTGGCTAGAGCACATCCGATGCTACCCCAAATCAACAAATAATCTATTTCAGGCTGACTTGAATAATTCGAGTAGGTAATTTGCTGAAGAGGATGACTTGATGGAGGAGCCTTTGACCCAACAATAAATGACTGACAATAACCTAAAGCCTACAATGGAGGCTTGACCTATAATTGACCCAAGCATGAAACCCATACTTTAATAAGTCAATTCAATTTAATAATAAATTCTTTTCCGTTTCTTTTGACAAATATATTACATTTTGACTTCAAGTACAATAATGAAGATCGAACCTAGTTACATTTTCCAATAGTTACATGCCTTTTAGGCATAGAAAATTGCTATAATTTATTCTCTTATCTGCTTTTAATTTTATCCTTCAGTTTACATTTATTATCATAGTATTTAGGGCTAAATTTAAAGTTGTTATAAGCTATCTTGTCACTATAAATTTTGATTTAAAGAGCTAGTTTATAACAATCCATTGTAATTTCTTGATTGTCTTTGGGAAGCTATTTGAGCCTCTATTGGTTGACTTGAACATTTAGATTGAGCCATAGGAGCTTTTAAATTCGAATATTGAAGTTACTCTCTAATCCACCCTAAACTCTAATTTCCTATTCTTGTCCTTGGGTGTTGTAGAACTCTGAGGGGGCACTTAGCTTAAGGTGTTAGCCTATTTTGTATTGGATTGTGTCCATCACTAAGACAAGTGGAGTTGTTGTTGAGGTGACAAAGGTGACACTTCCATTGTTGCTCTTGATCTGTGTTGCCCAGTGATGCTTTGCACCAGGGTGCTGTATTTTGCTATAACACCTTCGAAACCCTTGCTTTTGGCCATGTTACCGCTCAATCTAGTAGGGGTCCTAGGAGGGGTTGAAAAGGGGCAACTACTAGACCAAGTGGGCAACAATGGGACCAAGACCCACTGTCACCTCAGTCGAGGATTCCCTGTATAAATGAAATCACGAGGGATAAGTCAATGATAGGATATATAGTGATTCCTAAAGCACATTCACAAGAGAGTCAAATAAAGGCTTGCTTGCTTTAGTGGCAAGGTAAGGGGTTCTCTAAGAAAGGCTTAAAGAAGGCTTAGACTTGGGGATTAAGGGTATTTCTGATAAGGGATGTCCTGAACCTAAGACTCTTTGGCAGAGTTGCAGGGGAGTGACTCCCCCCATCGAACGTGATCCTGAAGCACGCTCCCTTTGGGAGCGACCCCGAGAGCGAAATTTTCACTCCCTAGCCTTTTTTGCATTTTTTTTGCAGTAACATTCCAAATGCAATTTTTTTTCAAAGAAACAATTAATTTTGAGTGGGGCAACCTGATGATCAAGCCTATGGCCCAAGTATTGATATGCGATTCATGGTAATGTTAAATTCTTAACATTACTTAATCTTCATTTTCATCATTTTAATTAAATTTTTAACATTACCATGAAATGACTCAGGATGTTTGAGAGTGGTTCCAACCTCATTGGATTTCATATGTGGAGAAAGTAGAATTTTTGATCTCTTTCAAAATCCAACAGACTTATCAGTTTTTCAAGATTTCAGGATTGGGGGGATTGCAATGTTTCCATTGGATTTTGTCATGTATTAGGGTATGTAACTCATATTTAATCAAAAGCGCCAATCCCTCTATGTACCTTGATGTTAGTGACATTGGTTGTCGAACTCCTCTATCATGACCCTAATAAAAATGTACCTATCACTCAAACAAAATCTTGACTTGACATGCTATGTTTTTTCTATCTTATGTTAATGCTTAGAGGGTGATATTAATGACAAAGACCCTGATTTTCCAACAAGACTAAAAAATTAGACATTTCTCGTGGTGGAAAGAGGCCCAAGCATTAGCAATAGATAATAGATTTACCTATCTTTTCTAGTTTCTAGTAGTTTTTATAACTGTTGACTCTTTCATATTTATTATGATATTTTTTGTAACCAATAGATGACAACTTAAGTTTGAAGTTTGAAGTTGGCAATTATAACTCATTGGTAATGAATTATGAATATGATGCTTTGTGAAAGTTGAAAGTTGTTTCATTTCATTTCATTTTTATAAGATTTCATTTCATGTTAGATATTCTTTGTTGTAATGGTTACACTTAGCTTACAAGTACAACTTTGGTGATCAATGATAATACATGTTATATGTTGAATTTTGAAAGCTTGAAACTTTAAGATTGATTAATCATGAGACTCAATATGTTGTGTGTTACTAACTTTTGGACATGGTTGATGAAGATTATAACTTCTAGATGATTGATGTTATGTGGTTCAATCTATGTTTTTATGCTTTTTATATCTAATTCATCATTCTACATGCTTTTGTTGACATATATGCATCAAAATATAAAAAATATATATTATATAAAAATTCGCTCCTCGATTCATTCCTGAACTGGGATCTTTTGAAAATGTCGCTCGTGCTCCCCATTTTCGCTTGCGCTCCCAAGTAACCTTGCTCTTTGGGAAAAGAAGGACCTCTCTTTAAGGTCTTGTAAGATGACAAGCATA
The DNA here is from genome assembly GCA_000404065.3 of Pinus taeda. Taxonomy (NCBI): domain Eukaryota; kingdom Viridiplantae; phylum Streptophyta; class Pinopsida; order Pinales; family Pinaceae; genus Pinus; species Pinus taeda. The sequence goes on along the minus strand of APFE030454969.1, from coordinate 18,993 downwards.
TAAAAGTTTGGCACCGCAAGAGAAACCTGTGGGGGGTCCAAACAAGGCATATGGTTTTAGGATGATCATCAACAATATGACTAGGCCAAGAAAGGAAAAGAGGAGGGGTCAAGAGAGATTAACTTACTTTGAGTTTTCAAGCACAATAGACCCCTTGGAATGCCGCTAACCTAGAATGACCTAAACCCAAATGATTTTGGAGCTAGGGCTCGATGTTTCTCACAAACCAATCGTGGGATTGGCTTCAAACTTGGAGGGCCAACGGGATGCACCCCAACGCAGTTCCTGGCCAACTCTCTTTGCAAATTGATGGCTCAAATGGAATTCATTAGATGCCATAGCTAGGCCATCTAGGGTTAGGGCAAAACAAGTTGTGAAAAAGGGAAAAAAATTAGGGTGATCACCAAGGATTTAGAGCAGTTCCTAGTCAATTGTGGAGAATGGAGTCAAAGTGAAATTGATTAGGATTTTTTCCCTACCAAGGAGTCCTTTTTGCAACTTCGTTAGCCCTAGAGAGGCAACTACTAGGTCACAATAAGGAATTTATACTGCGCTTCTCAAATTAATGGAATCTCAATGTGAAAGGTAAGCAACCCACCCCTAGGAATAATTTGATCTTCTTACCAAAATGAGTAACATATGCAATGAGCCATGATTACAACTGTTTCATAAATTTAACTTTAATAATTAGGGCACAAACATAATTAAAGCATAGTGTTCCATACATTAGACATAATACATGGAAATTTTCGCATAAAATAGCACTTACATGACAAAAAGATCACATTTGCAACAATGGTGCTCCAATAAAAGATAACAATTATGCAAACATCCAAATGCATCAATAAAACTCTAATTCGTCCATCAATAGCAAGTCCCAGTTCTTTTCTCCAAATAGATACAAATCCAAGTGATGATGAATGAGAGAGAACTCTGTTGAAGTTTCTAAGTTTACTTAGTTAGAAACCCTCCATGCACTTTATCTGATTTATTCCTACCTACTTGTTATTGTCCTTAACAAGTTATTTACAATGTAAATATTGAAAATAAACACTAGTGCATGCTCAACATATTACAGATCAACAACTAAAAGAAACAAGAACAAACACACCATATGACACCATTATTTTTGGACTAATGTCCCCGAAAAACCCATTGCGGGAAAACCGGCGCAACTATCTAAGGGTTTTCTTATTAAGCAATATTAGAGTACAATCTGGGTGTCGAAATTGGCTTGCCCAACAGAGAATTTCCTTGGCTGTAATACCTCTCCGTTTTTGACAAATCTGCTGGTTGAAACCCTGGATAGTCCTTCTGGCAGCTACTCAGCACCAATTTGCCCTAGAAACCCCAACGTCTGCCCAATCTGGACTGCGTCAACCTCTCTTAGCCTAGCGCTGGCCCTGCGTCAGCCTATCTTGGCCTGTATCAGCCCCAGGAGGCCCTTCGTTAGCTCTCTGAGCCTCTGCGTAAGCTACGCTAGCCCCTCTGGTGCTTTGCGCAACACTTAGATGCCTCTGTGTGGCCTTGTGTGAGCACCGACTGCTCCTGCGTCTCTCTCTGTCATTGCTCTGCTGCTCTTCTGGCACTATCTCTGCCTCTCTGTCTCTCTATACTCAATGCCTCTCAGCTGCTCTCCCGATCACTGAGTCTATCTCTTTTAGCAAACCCCGCTCTAGAGAATAGAATGACTGATCACCCTGGTGTGATCTCCAAGTGACCCTCAAGCCTCCTCTTATGCTTTTCCTGTTGACGATTCAATGGTCGAGATTAAATCCCTAATCAACGGCTAACATTAGATCTTGCTTGATCCATGTCTTTTGGACCACTCTAACACAGATTCATATTAATACACATTAATATTTTATTTTCCCTAAGTTTAAACTTAAGGACTCTATTAAAAATATTAATTATTTTAATATTTCCTGATCTGTTTAGAATTTTCCCAAACCCTTTCTGGGTATTGGAGATCTCATATGCCCCAACCTCTCCAAATTTCGTGGCTAGAGCACATTCGATGCTACCTTAAATCAACAAATGCCTCTCTTATTTATACAATCCCCAAACGGATTCAAATAGCCTAATTTATCCTAATGATGCCCCTAAAATAAAAAAATGTGCAAAATAACAATATTTTGGTGACAAGCCCACCAAATAGCTCCACAATAAGAATAATTAGCCTCTCATGTGGGTCGAAATGATATAAAAGAAGCTAGAAGGGCCTTTGGAAGGCCAAATGATGCCATAGTGAATAGGAGGGTTCCAGTATCAATGATGAAGGGGGTGGCCCCTTGATCTCCAAGCAAATGACCCGTGGTGCTCCCAAGTGGCTGTGGGGGCACAAAGAACAGCCTCATGGGTCTCCAATTGAATTGAATAAGCACGTGCTGTCTCTGTAAGGGCTGGAACAATGTTGGAAGCCCTCCCTTGTCTCCTTAGATAAGATAAAACCCCATCTGGGCCTTGGATCAATTGCCAAGTGTGTGGTGCAAGTGTATGTCTGGTTGGGCAAGCTGGTCCAGGTGCATCATCGTCGTCGTCATCATCATCATCAAATGGTTGGGACACAAGCAAGCAATAAATGGTGCTGAAGGATCCCATGGCATGGCTATCTGCTCTCTGCTATAATGAAGGCCCATGGCTCTCAACGTTCACTCTACAAGTGCCATTAAGACGCTTTGGAGGGCTTGGATCCCATATAGGGAGGCCAAACCCTAAGATGAAGGCCCACCTACAATCCTATATAAGATCCAATGCATCTTCTCACCTTCCAGTACAATAGTTTGTTAGTGCAATTGAGCAAATAAGCTTACAAATCATGGAACCAAGTGGGCACTTCATAGTGGCATGCCCTTCCATAATGGGCTTTAGAGTGTACAAGTATCTCCAGGTTCAAGGAGGTTAATCAAGGACCTTTTTAGGTGGTTTCAACCTTTAAGGGAGTGACATGTCCATGGTACATCCGTTAGATGGCAGGTGTCACATGAAATAGTGATGGAACCGAGTGGGGTGTCAGGGAAGGCTCCAAGCCACATGCCATGGTCCAAGGGTAGCTATAATGGGGGAAGCCCACTCTTGGGTGTATAGGTGTAGGAGGGAGCAATTGTGGTACATGAGTTACCTCGACCTTTGTTTTTCCACTCTTCTTCATATGCCTTTTGCCTTTTATTGATTTTTTTTTTTATAATTGCCGAGGGCTCCAGTGAATGAGAGCATGATGTGAATTATATAGTAGTGAATACCCCTTTAAGGTTGGGCAGTTCATCGCCCACTAGGGGTTGGTACAATCATGGGTTCCTTAATGATGCAGGGGGCCAATATAGGGGCCCTAGGAACCAAGGTGATGGCCATAATGATAGGGGGTGGAGCTCATGTTGGCTTTTTGCTCACATGCTAAATTTGTATGTCTTGACCATCTTTTGCATTTTATGGTACATTTCCTATTGAGAGTGGCCAAATTATGCTTTTAACTTTCTCTTTAACTGCATCGATCTTCGAGGCATTGTTCCAGGCTCGATCCAAAGTGTGGACAAGGAGAGGGCGGGGCTAACTCCTTGTGGACCCAATGGACAAATGTGGACCCGGATGGGAGATATGTGGAAAGGGGTTACAATGTGCGGAGGGGAGTGATGTATGTTGTGTCAGGAAGCGGAACCGCACAACCAAAATTAGGATGTCGCATGTAGTGCCACTCCTTAAAGCAAACAACCAATAAAGGAGATCCCACGGGACTAGGATACTGAAGCGAACAAAGTTCCTTCTTCAGATTAATTACTCCAAAAGATTTGGAATATAAAAATATCCATGAGGATACAAATATTATATATTAAATGTATGAATAAGAATGATTTACAATGAGAACGAGAGGCTTGCTTATGTATCAAGCAAGTGTCTCTTCATGGAGAGTCATGTCCTATTTAGACATGCCACCTCAACCTAATTACTAATTATTATTAAATAATCATTATTACAATTATCCTCATTATTTATATTTATATTATATATATATTTTATTTGTAACATTGCCTTCTTCCTCAAAAAGCTTTGTTTTCAAAGCTTGTCGATGAAAAGGGCTTGATCTCTTTTTCGGCTTCAAATGACTTTCTTTCTCGGAACAATCATCTTCGTCGATACAAGCTGATATGATTTTCTAAGTGACAAACAAAATTGTCGCACTGAGAAGGGATCAGAGCATCCTCGATTAATTTTATGCGGAATATTCTAATCATTGGAATTTTGTAATGACTTGTCAGCATAAGACGGGATTGAGGTTACATCACTATTATCTGGAACATCAATTTGTTATTTTTGGCTTGAAGAGTTCCGATACGTAGCTTGGTTGATTTGTCTACTCTCGTGATTCGGATGTCGATAGGGAACTTTTTTGGTTTGACATCCCCTTATTAAGTGTGTGGAAATTTTTTGATTTACTTCAGGGGATGATGTTGTTGAGTTCGTTACCAAGCCTTCACTTGGGGTGTTTCTTCAACTTGCTTGTCTTCTTCTTGAGTTGTGACATTCAATGGATCGGTATCTGTCGTTTTGTCATCAACTTGAATTCCTACATTTGATGCTTCCTTCTTGATAAGTTGTTGTATCTTGTTTTCTAATGACTTCTTATCCTTCTTAAGTTTCTTAATTTGCGTCAGTAATTTTTCACTATGGTTTTTAACTCGAGAAACTTCTTCATTTTTGTCAACAATGATTTTGTCAATTTCATTTTGCATATTTAGTAATGCTTTTTTACCTTCTTGAGAAACTACTTTTGAAATATCTGATATACCTTCTGGCGTTATTGAATTTGGTTTCAGTGTAACATCTTGGAGTGTTATTTTCTTCTTCTTGTAAGAAAATGTAAATTTATTTATTTTATTTTATTTTTATTATTTATTTATTTTTATTTTTTATTTTCTGTATTTAGAATAAAGGACCCTAGAGTTTCCATCCAAGGTGATCCCAAAATAATGTCACCTTGATTGTTCCATAGGGTGTGAACTGAGAATTGTGATACAAATGTATAATCTTCAATGTTTAATTGTAATTTGGCTATGTCAAATATTTTATTGCCAAAAAATTTTAATTTTTTAGTTATATTTGATTCTAGAATCACTAGTTGGTTTGTGATTTTAGGTGTTATATAATTTGCATCTTCTGCCGGAGAAATAGAAATAATAACATGTTTTCCTGCGAGATTTCCTTTAATGTTAAATAGCGCTTTACCGTCTCTGGGTGAGGTTTCTGGAAATCTTTTTTCATTACTGGTCTCCATTTTTTTTTCTTCTCAGAATGAGCCTTAGGGGTAAAAACAACCTTCTCAATCTTGTAATAATATTTTTTTTTCACTTTTTTTCTAATATAACTCAATATATTTGAAACAACCTTCACTTTGTGCGTAGGTGTTTTTTTTTTTTTTAATTTTTTTCTTAATTTACCACTTGTATTTTATTAATCTCCCCCCCCCTTTTTTTATTTCCCACTCATTCACTTTATGCAATGTAAAATTTTATACTTCTAATAATATTGTATACAAATAGAGAGTCCTTTACTTCATATGGAAATTCTTTCCACTTTTTAATACCTCTCCTTATATATCCTTTTTTTTTGGTGGATAAGTGGGTGAATCCTGAAAATCACTCTTACCCTGTGGCTGAGAGGCCACGACTCAGGGGCGTCTAAGCTGTCAAAGTCACCCGAGGATCGCAACCGGCCTGAGCCACACCAGCGGAAACCATGTTGGATTTTTGGTATCGGCGAGACTAGAACCGGTGACCTTTGCTTACGAAGTGCCTTAACAGCACGCTCCCTCACCGACTGTTCTATATCTCTTTGATCCTTATATATCCTAATATATATATATATATATATATATATATATATTATATATATATATATATATTGATAAGCTAAAGATCAACCTTTTTAAAAAAAAATATTTTAATTATTCCTTTACCTTTTTCCCGGTTGACTTGAAATGTAATATATATATATTTGTTAACTAAAAGGATTAATTTATGGATTAATATCCACTGTTGTATGGGCGCGATCATATGAAGGAAAGTGATGGTCTGGGTAACTAGATGTTGTAGAATTTGGCACTGTTGTATGTCCCTTATTTTTTTCGATTGTAATCAATTGATGGTTCAAACTATTGCTTTGTATGTTGGATGGAGCAGGGAACGATGGTTGGTGACTAGGTGTGAAGTTTCGTGGGTCAGTGTGGTCGGGAGTTGTGCGACGAGCTGCAGATGGTAAGTTTGGTGAGGGAATTCGATTGTGAGCGGTGGTCTGTGGGATGACGAGTGTGGGGGTTCTGTTCCATGGTGGTTAGTTGTAGGTAGGGACAAGGATTTTTCTTTTTAAATTTCAACAACGACAATGAGAGTTTCAATTGGACGTCGGACGAGGGTTTGATGGTAGCTATTATTGCGGTGGTCGGGTGTTTTTTGGACGACGGTGATGGCAATCAAGTGTGGCGGTAAAAGTGGTGATTTGGCATCACTGGTGGTGACAATTGGTGGCCAGAATGACATTGAATACGGTTCGTATCTGTGTGTATGGCATGTATTAGATTTTGACCCCTTTTTTATAATTTTTTTTTAATATTGTGTTTATTTTTTATTTTTGGTTGCATATATATATATATATATATTTTATAATTTTTTTTCGTATTTATTATTATTTATTTATTTTTTTTAAATGGCCAAAGGCCTGATAGTGAAAATGGAGACCCTCCAAAATCTTGTAGTGAAACGCTCCAATGGCAACAATGTTGACGAATTTAACAGTCAAAGACTTGGATCACAGAACACGGCTCTGTGCAGCGGTGGAGCGGCCAGAGGATCGACTGCTCTGATACCAAATGAAGCGAACAAAGTTCCTTCTTCTGATTAATTACTCTAAAAGACTTGGAATATAAAAATATCCACGAGGATACACATATTATATATTAAATGTATGAATAAGAATGATTTACAATGAGAACGAGAGGCTTGCTTATATATCAAGCATCTCTTCATGGAGGGTCATGTCCTATTTAGACATGCCTTTTCAACCTAATTAATAATTATTATTATTAACTAATCATTATTACAATTATCCTCATTACTTATATATATCTATATATATATATATATTTATATTGATCTTCGGGGCATCGTTCCAGGCTCGATCCAAAGTGTGGACAAGGGGAAGGCGGGGCATCGTTCCAGGCTCGATAACTCCTTGTGGACCCAATGGACAAATATGGACCCGGATGGGAGATATGTGGAAAGGGGTTACAATGAGCGGAGGGGAGTGATGTATGTTGTGTCAAGAAGCGGGACAACGCAACCAAAATCAGGATTTCCCATGTAGTGCCACTCCTTAAAGCAAACGACCAATAAAGGAGATCCCACGGGACTAGGATACAAGGTTAACCATCAATTTGGATAAGGGGACAAGAGTACAAACAAAGCCCATTCTTTCCGCCAAACTCCCCTATTAGTGCATGTCTAGAAGTGTCCATGATAAGTAAGCAAAAATACCCAACTACATAATGAAAGCCATACTTTTGGGGTTGGAAAGCCCACCTTCAAGCATACGACTATAACAAATGGGCGAGGGTACATAGCGACTGGCTCAGGTGGTGGAGATGGTGGCACATTGAGCTATCTGATCACTGCAAGGGGCTGCTGGCTGCCAACTGGAGACAAACTAGGAGAAAAAAATTCTCCTATGGGTGTCACCCACAGGTGGTGGGTAACAGGCCACAAAATACTTAAACACAGCTGCACAAACACAAATCACTAAGTTTTGGAAAAATATTTTGTAACTTTATCAGCTTGGAGTTAGATCATGCTTGGTCTATCCAAAATTTGCATCTTTTCCTCTGTTTCTGACTTGCTATAATTGCAAAAAATGGAGGGAAAAGGGTATACAGAAAAATGAAAATACTTTCCACTTTGTTGACACTGCACAAGGCCCATGACAAAGAGCATACATATTTGGAAGGGGAGCAAACGGGGAGTATAAATGAAAATATCAAATGAAATATTAAAACAGTATAAATGAGATTTTAAAAATCAAAATAAAACAATATACTTTGGATCTTATATAAATGGCTGTATCTTGGGCAAACAATTTTTTTTTTTGGTGAAACAAAAAGGGTGTTCAACTAAAGACAATGCTTCAGATGCATTAGAATGATTCTCTTCGTCCAGAAATGCTCATAAACAATAGAATGGTGTTCAACTAAAGACAATGCTTCAGATGCATTAGAATGATTCTCTTACACCCAGAAATGCTCATAAACAATAGAATCCTGAAGCTCTTTGATGCATGTTGTGGGATAGGTTCAGTATCTTGATTCAGTGGTAGTGGGTCTTCATAAGAGCTTTGATACTATGTGCAATAAACTGGTTGTATCCACTAGGTTGAGCACCTTGAGACACTCACTCACACAAGCAAAGAAATATTTTTCTAGGTGAAACAAAAAGGTATTCAACTAAGACAATGCTTCAGATGCATTAGAATGATTTTGTTCGCCCAGAAATGCTTATGAACAATAGAATCCTGAAGCCCTTTGATGCATGTAGTGGGATAGGTTCAGGATCTTGATTCAATGGGAGTGGGTCTTCATAGGAGCTTTGATACCATGCATAATAAACTGGTTGTATCCACTAGGTTGAGCAACCTTAAGACAATCACTCACACAAGCAGATCAAGGATTAGTACATCAGTGTATCACAGTTAAAACTGTCAAAGAGGGAAATAGTTCACAGCTCCAGCCAATGTGACCACTTGAGGCAAGGTATTCATGCTAGTAAAGTATTTTACATATGAGACCTGAGTTTCTCACAATTGATCATGAGCAATTGATCTTGCATGCTCTTTAAATAGAGATCATGGGCCAATTGGGTGTTAAGCCACAGATCATGTGCTATTAGTGTTGAAGAGAAGATGAACCATCGGATCACGTTATGTCTAGGTTCTATACTTGACTGTTGGATTATATAATTACAGTGCACATTAATGAAACACACTTTACGTAAAGACTTATTAGACCAAGTTGATGTGAACTAAACACACTTTACGTAAAGACTCATTAGATCAAGTTGATGTGAACTAACTCTGATGTGTTTATATATCCTAACATGCTTTGCTGTCAAAACCTTTCATACCCACAGATCTGATTTTCTGCCTATGTTCTCATGGTGATTTAGAGATTCTAGTGTTGGTTATGTATGCTGATTTAACTAGTGAGCAGATTTTGTTTAGTGATTTGACAAATGAATAGATGCTAAGAGGGCAGAATTGTGGCTGTAACAAATTTGCTGTTTATAAGTTATTTTCAAATCTGTTATATGTTGGGAATTGTGCCCTTAGGGCTGGAAACATGGTTCCCTTGAGGTACATCGGTTTGATGTTTATTTCCCTGGGCTGCCTTATGTATTTTTTTGAACAGAAGTGAAATATGCAGTATGGTAATTTATATTTCAGATTCAGCTGTAGCAGTGAAAATTCACTGGAAATATATCCGGGAAACTTAAAGTAATTGAAGCGAATTTTTTAAATTTGCCTTAAGCACATATTCTTGAAATTTCCACATGTAAGGGGAATCCCAATTGTGGTTGTTTCATGTATTTGCATTCTTTAGATTCCTATAGTCACATTCCTGTCATATTGCATTTCTTACGGCAGCACCTAGGAGCTTGGTTTCCGGTGGTTCTCAGTTAAGGTTGGTTTAGGTTTTTGTACTATACAACATTATGCTTATTGAAATTTCAGCATATGTATTAGTTTCCAACTTGCCAGCTAATAATATATACAGCGTTACATTTTATTGAAATTTCAGCATATGCAATAAGTATGCTGTCTTTAACATGAAATATGTTATACTTCATTTTTTGGGTAGTGATATGGTGTAGACATGTCAAATATTTATTTCTGTGAAACAAGTTGCGTTTTGTCCTATCAGTTATTCCCTTTGATGTGAAACAAGATATGCCAGGTATTGGAAATGGGCCAATGTTTGAGAAAATAACTTACCGAAGAACTAACCTGCCAGCATGTTATAATGCCCATAACTTATTGATAGGTCCAGAGAGCCATATAAAAACATATAATAAGTAAATTGAAAGCTGCAAATGCTTGAAAGCTTTAAATATTGAAGTTGTTATTTGTGAATTGATGGGGGATGGATGTTAGACTCAGTCGTCCAATCTATTACAGCAATGCCCATCATGTTTCTACTCTTGCAAACTTGTATCAATTGCATGCATTTTTAGGAACATAGGCATCAAAGAACATTGCTCAACATTCTCACTAATTTTAGTTCAACTTGATTATTATGGTTATTTCAGGAGTTAATGCCAGGAGGTGTGAACTCACCAGTGAGAGCTTTCAACTCAGTCGGTGGGCAACCCATTATTTTTGATTCTGTAAAAGGCTCACATGCTTGGGATGTGGATGGAAATGAGTATGTTGATTATGTTGGCACATGGGGCCCATCAATAATTGGTCATGCTGATGATAAGGTAGTTTTTACAGGATCTGCATTTATTATCTCTCCTTGTATCATGGTAAAAAAATATGTGGAGTTGCGAGGCCTAGAAATCCGAATCTGGATGACATGGTAGTTTTTGTAACATATGCTATATTTGTTTCTGTTTGTGTCATGGTACAATGGAGCTATTTTTGGAGAAAGGAGATGTGAGAAAATTAGAAATTGAATTTGCTAAATTTGCTGAAATCAATCATAACAATCCACAAACTACATTTGTAAATATATTCACTATGAATCAAACTTTCATTTGAATTAAATGTGCTAGTAATTAATATGCTGGTCTTTCACCATTGATGTGGTGAAGAGCTTCCTGTCCTTGAGGCGTACATAGGAATGCTATTAAAATCGGAATCAGAATCTTTAAAATATCTTAGTATAGAGGCTTTCACAACTGGATATATTGTCAATGTTTTTCTGGTTTATCATTTGCGTGAAATATTTTCTCCTGGTGTGTTTCCAGTGAACACTTACTTGTTATCAGGGCAATAAAAAAATTATAGCAGTATTGCAAATGGAGAGGGAGTGTAGTATGTTTAGTGTTATTAGATTTTTAAATAGGAGGCACACAAGCTTAAAAAATATAAAATTCATGAACGTTGAAATTGAAAAACTGAAAATTTAAAAGAAATGGATTGAAAAATGACTCTAAATGGGGTAGCAAGATATCTGCTATCGTCTTCTTTTGGGTTGTAACTTGCACCACAACTTTGTTATGGAGAAACCAATTGTTCCTTGGGTGTTTGGCTCTCTTTGAATGGTTCTGCTGGGAAGAATCTGCACCTGAACTATCTGTGCTTATAGAATCCAATGGACATTCATTCTTTTGGTAGTTACCCTTGCATTTGAAGCAGAAAATGTGTCCCAAGTCACTTTTTCTTCAATGTTTGAATTTCCTTCATCCATTCCTCAATGCAGGAACCACTGTTGGTAGTGATATTTGTTCCACTCTGGAAGTATATGTTGCAAAACTGAATCAATGTTCCTGCCTACATCAAAGCATCCTTATAGGTAGGTGGATTCATCTATGGAACCCACATAACAGCTATTGCAGAAATAGCTCTGAGAATAAGGTCAATTTCTTGTTGCTTGAAATTGTATACAAAAGTTTGCTTTGAGCACCCTAAAATTTTTGTTAAAAATTCTGATTTGTCTTGCTTTGTTCCCATTACAAACTTTTGATGCGAGAGAAACCAGTAACTGACTTTTCAATTTTGCTAAACTCGTCCAATTTTTTTTGGTGAGCTCTGCAAAATATTGGAATTTAGTATCTGGATTGTAGTCCAACTTAAGCATTCTATATCTTTCTTCCTCAAAGTAGTAGCAAAAATAGTGATCTTCTGAGTGCCCTCAGTGGCTCCCAATCCTTGCAGGATATATCTGACTACAGAGATGCAATGGTTGCGATTGAAAGGTAGCATCTTTGAAGTTGGAGGAGCATTCATTATTATGATGGGGTTAACAAGGGGTTTCTCATCACCATTTTCTTTGTGCAATGCAGTATGATCTAAAGAAACTGTTTAGACTTATAGATGGGGCTTATCCTCTTTCTGCATAGCATTCTTGCATGATCATCGAACTCTTAACAATGAAATCAACAACAGAGTATGCAGTGCGAGTCTGCACAAAGTCAAGTGGCAGAGAGCCTAACAAAAGGGGAAATGCAACCTTGACCAGACTTTGAAATGATGATGGAGACTCAACTCTAACAGAAATGTATTGTTTTGAGCAATAAAATAAAAAGGACAACAAAAGTTAAATGTTATGATCAGTCTGAAACATAGTATTACCTCCAAGATCTGCATGAAAGATAAGCCAAATCATCCAAGTACAAACCCTAGGGGAACTTGAGTGATGCAGGTGCATTAGGCCGAGCACATAAAAATGATAAGTTATTAAAGTCAGACCAAGAGCCTAGCAATGTGATGGATTGATCACATGCCAAGGCTAGAACATTTTAAAGTTTATTTGTGAAAAGTTTTTGATATTCAGTTAAGATTAGTTAGGAATATCTAGTTAAAAGAAATGATTTTATAGCTAGTAGGTAGTTAGGGCTAAGGGAAATTGGTTCACATCCGTGAACTCATTTCTTGGACAGTTGCTTTTAGTTTTTGGAGGAGGAACATTTGCTGGAAGATTTTTGTTGGTGTGGGAGAGAGGTACGCTGTTTTGTTCTCTGTGTGAGATTGAAGTTAACTAAACAACATTTCTTAGACCAATGGATTTTCTATCAATAAATCGAATTTGTAAGTGTGTGTGAGATAGTTATTTGCATATGCATTTGTGGGGTTCGTGAACCATAATATTAATCTCTGAAGATTGAAATTGATTTGGTCTTTAAATTACTGTGTTGAATGAGGAATTCATGCACTGCATTATCTTTGTTCTTTATATTTGGATGAGACTAAAATATAGACTTAGAGAACCATATTACAGTTAATCTTTTTATCACAGTTTGAATCAAATCTTGTGTATCGGAAGGAGTAATTTACATTACAGGTTTGAGAATACAGAGCACCATGTATCAAGCCAACAGAAGAAGGGAAATTCATAAGGGAAAACCGTCACCAAACTTGCGGGTCAATTTTTGGGTCTATTTGGTAACTCGCGAGCGATTTTCCAAAAAGATCCTTGGTTGGGGAGTTCCAAAGTGATCTTTAAACTGTGTTTTTATAGATTGCATGACTGGGAAAAACGATATGCTGTTCCCTTGCACCAATGCCTGTGTTTGCAGAAATTGAAACTGGAAAAACGACTTGCTATTCTCTTGCACCAATGCCTGTGTTTGCGAAATGAAAACTGGAAGACGATTTGGTATTCCCTTGTACCAACGCCTGTGGTTTGCAGAGGTAGCAAGCATCAATTTGTGGTATCAGAGCTTAACGTTGTTGGTCTCTACAATATATATAGATGAATAGGCGAGCAGGAAGGGCACGAGGTCGCAGAGGCAGACCCATGGGTAATGCAGAACTCCGAGAAGAGATAAGGAGATTGCAAGTTCGGTTAGAAGCCATGGAAGTAGGGAGACAACGAGATCCTGAAGGTGGAGATGTTAGTGAGGCCGAAGAGGAACTTGAAGAAGAAGGATCAACACCTGTTGGAGAAGCTGCTGAGATTAAGTTGTTGAGAGGAGTATTGGGCTCAAGTTCAAGGCCAAAGCCTGAAATCTCTATTTACGATGGAAGTTTGAAAGATGAGAATCTAATAGATTGGATCAGTGAGATGGACAAGTATTTTGAATATGAGGAAATTGACGAGGATAAGAGAGTCAAGTTCGCTGTGACAAGGTTGAAAGGCCATTTTGCACTATGGTGGGACAATGTACAGGCTGAAAGAAGAAAGAAGGACAAACCATTGATCAAGAGTTGGGATAGAATGGTGGCAAAGATGAAGAGTAAGTTCTTGCCAAAGGATTACCAACTAACTCTTTACAAACAGATGCAAAATATTAAACAAAGGATGATGACAGTGAGGGACTACACCGAAGAGTTTTACAAGGTGAATTTGAGAGTAGGCTATGTAGAAGATAACCCGGAGAAGACGACAAGGTATATCAATGGTTTGAGGTTAGATATCCAAGATGAAATCAACATACTTTCTCCAAGGACAATAGAGGAAGAATACCAGTGCGTCTTGAAGGCAGAAGAAAAGATAGCAAGGAAGCAAAGCTCTGGTAGAGGACGTGGTTTTTCCAAAAGGAAAGGACAGAAAAATGGAAGAGGAAAGTTTCCTATGCAAAAGAATGATGAAGGCAACTTAAATCAGCAAGGGCAGTCAGAGAAGGAAGGTGGCAGTAGATGGGGAAGACTTTACCAGAGAGGTAGAGGTAGAGGAAGAGATAGAGAGACTGTCTACCGGTGTTACAGATGTAACAAATTGGGTCACTGATCTTTTGAATGTCCTGAGAATGACAATACGGGATAGCGAGGTGCATACATAACTAAAAAAAACCGAAGTAGTAGAGGCACAAGTACCTGAGGTAGAGAATGTGCCAAAGACTAGAGAGGTGTTGATGATGCACAAAGTCCTGTTAAAACCAACAAAGGAGACTGCTGAACCAGTCCAAAGGAAATCCTTATTCAAGACAATGTGTAAGGCAAAAGGAAAACGCTGCAAATTGGTGATTGACAGCGGAAGTACGAACAATCTAGTCTCCCAAGAAATGGTGGAAAAATTGGGATTGAAAAAGATTAAGCACCCCACACCTCAATTGGAACCATGGTTGCAAAAAGGACACCAATTGTTGGTGCATGAACAAAGTGAAGTTGAGTTTCAGATAGGCAGGTATAAAGACAAGGTGCTCTGTGACATAATGCCAATGGATGCTTGTCACATTCTTTTGTGTCGCCCATGGCAGTTTGATAGGAAGGTGACACAAGATAGAGAGAGAAATTGTTATAAGTTCAAAAAGGATGGCATCAAGCACACTCATGTACTATTGAAAGAGGAAGCTATAATTGAAACAAGCAGCCCAAAAGCACTGCTGCTTAGTGGAAAGGAATTTCTACAACAGATGGAAGAAGAAGAGGTAAGCTATGTGTTGAAGTTTCTAAGTCTAAGAGTTAGAAACCCACCATGTACTTTCTGATTTATTCCTTCCTACTTGTTTTGATTAATTAACAAGTTATTTTCCATGTAAATACTGAAAATAAACACAAGTACATGCTCGACACATTACAGATCATCAACTGAAGGAAACAGAAACAAGCACACAAATGACACCGTTATTTTTGGACTAATGTCCCTGGAAAAACCCAATGCGGGAAAACCGGTGCAGCTATCTGAGGGTTTGATTTATTAAGCAATTTCAGAATACAATTTGGGTGCCAAATCCGGCTCACCCAACAAAGAAAAATCTTGGCAGTAGTACCTCTCTTTCGAAGACAGATGCTCTGGTTGAAACTCCGGATAAACACTCAAGCAACTCCTCAGCTCCAATCTGCCCGACGAAAAACCCCAGTGTCAGCCTCTAGGGACTGCATCAGCTTCTTCCGCCCTTTGTGTCAGCTTTCCTGGCAGTCCTGGCTTTTGCCCTCTGCGTCAGCTTTTCTGGCAGTTCTCGACAGTTCTGGCTGTTCCCGACAATTCTGGCTTCTACCCTCTGCTTCAGCTTTCTCGACAGTTCCGGACATTCCTAGTAGTTCCGGCTATTCCCAACAGTTCTGGCTTTTGCCCTCTGCGTCAGCTTTCCCGGATGTTTTGGCAGCTCTCGGCAGTTCTGGCTGTTCTCGGCAGTTCCGGCCAATGTTGCATGAAGCGGGGACGAAGCGGGGACATTTTTTGGAAGCGGGGACGCAGAAGCGTCATTTTCCAAAAATCTAGGAAGCGAAGTGTCTGCGGAAGCGTTTGCTATATATATATATTTTTATATTTTTTTGCATTTATACTCAAAACAAACATCCCAAATATCAAATTAATTGTAGAAGACAAGAAAACATGCATATTTTTGCATAAATAAAGATAGATATGGCATCCATGATTCCATTGTAGTTACTAGTATGTGCAACAACCATCTATATTCTAGCTATTACAATCATACATCAAATTTTTAAGCATATTATAAAACATAAAACATTTAAGCATATTATAAAACATAAAACATAGAGCATATTATGATTTATCTAGCAAGTGAGCAACTGTCAACATTTTTCATGTCCAAAATTCAAATAATAATGTTTACAAAATATGTCACTTGGTCACCGCCAAGACAAAAAAGGTTCAAAATTCAAATTCACAAGCCTACAAATCTAATGAGTAATCTATGACAAAAGTAGTAGATCGTGAATATATCTACTAATCTCTCCTCCTTCCACCACGAAGAGAACATGGCAGCGGGCCTCCACGTGGTGGCAATGAAGAAGATGGTGCCTGTGGAAGTTGTGGCAATGGCACTGAAACTGATGAAGAAGAACCCCCTGCTGTTGGTGTTGAACCATGGAACCTAGGAACCAAGGGACCAGATGGGGGTGGGGGTGGCATATCAACACGATCATCATCATCCTGGAATCGCTCAAAAAATTCATGCAAAAAAAATACTAGTTAACAAAAAAATTAAAAACATGAATCAGAGAAATGCTTTATAAGGAAAAATTGGAAAATTCATACGACAATGGACATACCTGGATAAGATCATCCTCTAATTGCTCTAATCACAACACTCCATCCTCCAAATTGGGCCCCTCTGGATTCTTGTCCCAAATCAACAGGCCTTTATTAGACTTTGCATCTTCACAGTAATGGGACAATAATCGCAAGTTGTAATGAACATAAACCAAGCTCTCTGCACAGTCTAAACTCAACCTGTTCCTTTTAACACTGTGGATGAAAGAATAAGAGCTCCAACAGCTCTCTGCAGAAGAAGTGTTTACCACCTGTGATAGCACCCACAATGCCAAAGTTTGTAGAAGTGGAGTACCCCCTCCATGCGTGTTCCACCACTCAAGAGAAGAAAAAGTCTCTCGATCTTTAATTGCATGCATGCTCCCAAATGGACCAGTGTTAAGCGTATAGTTGCTCAACTGTCTCCGTACCAATGTAGCCTCCTCCTCATCAGGGATTAATTTACTCAATGCAGCCATATATTTTTTGTGAACCTCTTGATCTTGGTGTGGTTTTCTCCTACTTCCCGCCCAGGTGCTAGTGTTGAAAGCCATGATGGATGATAGTATTTAGGTGTCAAAACATATGCTAATGCATGCAATGGAACATTTAGCATTTCCCATCGGTTTTCCACTTCTGCACGAATATAATTGTACAAAGTGGTATCTCTAGGCTCAACAATGTCTTTAATCTGCCCCAACATGCTATCCATTTGCTCATACACCTCCCCAAATACTGGTCGATCTAAATCTCCAAACTTGATCATGTAATAAATTGGTTTGGTGAATTGCAAAACATATTTAACCTGTGACCAAAAGTAACTGTCAAGAACAATATCCTTGACTGCATTAGCACGATCTATGTCAGTGTTAATTTCATCCCATGATTCAGCGCACACTAGATTAGTTAAAGCTTGTCTCACCTTCACTAGCCGCCTAAAGGTGAGGTAATAACTAGCAAATCTTGTCTTTGCAAGTTTAAGCAACTGCAACTTGGAGTAAGTGCCATAGAAGTAGTTTACCCTTGTATGCCTGTGATGAATTTAATGAGTTGCTTCCCTCTCCTGTAAAGCTCAGTAATCCACCCACATTCTTTGTGTTTCACAATATCATGCATCAAAAGGTTCAATGTGTGAACCAGGCACCCAGACCAAAAGATGCGTGGATAAGTACGCTCAATAATTTTTCTTGCTGAATTACAATTTGCTGCATTATCTGTGATCACTTGAACCACATTATTCGGACCAACATCTTTGATTGATTTCAATAGGAGATCTGCAATGTTTTGTGCAGATGCACTGATGGAGGAGTCATGACATGTAATAAATACTGCACCACTAGAAGAAACACCAAGAACATTTATCAAATGTTGGTTTCTAATATTTGTCCACCCATCTGATACAATGGATACCCTAGAATCTACCCACTCATTTGTAAAATGTGTCAAAGCTCTTTGAACCTTAGCTTTTTCTCTTTCTAATAACACTGTTCTAGCTAGTTGGGGGCCTTGTATCCTTTTGGGGCTTCATTGATGGCTTTTACCATTTCATGCCAATAGGGAGAGTGAAGCACATTGAATGGTACACCGCAAGCACTATCTTTCCTTCCACATCATCCCTCCCAGCAACATTAAGGAAATCCCCTATTGTTCTTCTACCTCCAGAGCTTGTAGAAGTACCGTGAGGAGATGAGCTACCAAATTTAGAGGTTGCACTTGATTCAGAATGAGTTTTTTGTTTCTTGTTTTTTTGTTGTGCAGCCTCCTTTATTTGAATGTATTTTCTTCTTTCTTCAGTTGAAATGTTTGGGCAAATTTGTACCCCCACAGGACCCTTTTTTTCATCACTGTCCAACACCCCACAAAGATGCCTCCTCACATGGGTATATGAACCACAATATGGTTTTCCTCCATGACAACCATGAGGGCACACAAATTTGTAAGTTCCACCACCCTTTCCCTCATCAAGTTTGGTCACATAGTTCCACAAGGGTGTTAATGCAGCTTTCCCATCTAGTGTTTCAGTTTCCCCTTCCTCTTCAAACCCTTCCTTCTCATCATACATTGGGTCACTCATATTGGGACTGCTGTCCTCTTGTGTTTCTTCCCTTCTATTCCTATTCCCCCTTGCCATCGTTAAAACCAAGAGTGGAATGATACATAAAAGCCAAAAGAACACCATCTCTGAATATGGATATAGGTGGTGGACAACCTGCGAGTAAAGGAGCAAGTAGAAACAATGGGAAAGAGTAGGAGAGGGAGGAGAAAAATACAAAAAAATGTCAAAAAAATAAGGGAGTTTGGGGTTTGAACTTACCTCTTTAGCTCTTGTAGATGAAGTCCTCCAAGCTCTTGCT
>APFE030454958.1:135264-154361 GCA_000404065.3 Pinus taeda | reverse complement strand
GAACAGTGGATGCATATTATTATGAAACTTAACAGAAATGGACTGAAAAATCAAAAATGCAATCAGCATTCACTAGATCATGGATAAACCAGATCATGTTTAAACAATACAACCCCGCCCTTCAACCATTAATGAATTTCAATTATAATTGCAACATTATTTATTTATGTCTGTGTATTGTGATGCTAAAGTTTAAAAAATGCTTTCCAATAACCCTAGATATCGGTAAATTTGCGAAAGATAACACAGAGAAAGCTTTCAAAGCAAATAATCTGGAAAGCTCGAACTTAACCCTTGTCGTTGACCACTACTTCTGATACGCCTCCTTTAAAAAAATTCCTAGGGTTTACTTTGGCGCGAATGCCTCCATCTACTTGCTCGAATTTCTAAGAAAGTTTAAATAATTTCTCCTTACAAAACGTCATGCATGAAGAAACATTTACCAGAAAAACCCTAAAGAATAGGATTTAAATTTTAATCTTTACAAAAATGAATTTTATTTCCAATCAAGGGAGGTCCTGACCCTTTAAAGAAGGTCAAATCTTTAAAGAGAAAGATGAACGCGTAGACGTATCGTGCCGCAAGAGGGTTTGGTTTCCCACATAATTGGATGCAGCAAGGATCGGCAATGAATTTGTGATACTTCGGTGCAATTGTTGTAGACATCTCGGAATGGTGTGGCTCCCCTGTCATTTGATCCTCTGTCTGTATCTCAACCCGAGTAGAATTATTCTCAGGCTCCATCAGTATCAGTTCGTTTAGGAACCCCAACTATTTTATGCTTTACAATCTTCATAACAGGTGTTCTGTGACAATGGCCAGAAATAGCTCGGAATTTTATAAAGGTGACCACGCTTTCGCAATTCGTACATTTCTGAGAAGAATCATAGACCTACCAAAGCTTATGCGTCCTGCATTGTACAATACGACCCTATTACTTGCAAGATTTACAGAGAACTTGAATTTGCAACGTTGTAAGGAGCGGAGTTCCTTATTGCATTGGACGCAAGGGAGCAAAACAGTCGCGGATCGAAAGAAAAATAATCCAAAATTGTAAATTGGGTGCAGAAACAACAGAGCGTTTTGCCGTATTTTTGGATATGTGACTATTCACGCCAGTATGCATACCAGGTTAAAACTTTTGCACAATATTAGGTGCTTTACGCAACACTATGATAATTAACCACTATGCAACATGCAGATTAAGGTAACATAATTTTACGCCGGAAGTGTTCAATTCCTACATACTACAAACCACATGCATATTTCAGGTGTCATAAATCAGTTTTACAGTCACTAGACAGAGTAATTGTGGAATTCACCAGCATCCACAACGTTCCCAAGGAAAGTACTCCGGATCAAAGCAAAATCTAAAGCATTCACTGTCTAACGAACAGTCGAATATTCTAGTTTCACTTTCAAGAAAGCAACCTTAAACAACCTTTTTATTAGCACATTTATGCCGCAAGATTCTTACAAAATGATTAAAAATAAAGAAATATCTGTGTGACAGCTTCGACAGGTATACATAGAAAATACATGTCTCTGGAGAATGATATTGTCGAGAATAAGCATCCGATGGTATCAAATTCATCAAAGTGTAAACTAATGAAAATCTGAAAAATAAATCTACACTAATTATTAGTAAAATATAATAATTTCCTGTATGTAAAAAGTCCAGAATTGCTTCTATGGCAAATGATGAATAATAGCAATTCGCACGGAAGTGGACCGAGTCATCAAATTCACAATATTTATCGCACAAAGCTGATCTTTAAATCGATCAGCAGGAATATCAAGAAGCAAAGTATTTTGTATAGAAGATTATTGACCAGTATATGTAATAATGACTCCATCTGACTAATTCTTATAAAATAAGTTTCTCTTAAAAAGTATCGTGACGATTTTATCTGACGTTGGAATCAGTGACCAAGGATTTACATCAGTGATCTCCTCGGAACTATTATAAATTTTTCATCTGGACAATGAAATCAGCGAACAAGCATTTACATTAGTACTGTACAATATTATAACTGATATTTTAAAACACTGCGTAGAGACTTCTCATAAATAACTGGCAATCTCAGTGTTCCTGAGATTATGTACCAATATTTTTATTGTTTCAACAGAACATATGACTTCACATGCTAGCCTTATCCAGAAGCAAAAATTAACATTATCTCAGAGATTCGGAACCGCTATTTCGATATTTTACAAAATAAATAACACATAAGCACAATTTACGTCGTTCACCTGCATTTCCATCGTCCCATCTGCTACACAATATATCTTTTCAAAACGATCCTTCAAGAAAACAAATAGTGAGAGCTCACAATAAGAAATTTGCAAGCACTCGAGCGCAGATCACATTAACTATATCGTCTTCGAGTTTTCATTAACCTGTAACTTTAGGGTCTGTCTTCCCTGGAATTGAACTCGACACCTACAAGAGTACGGAGTTTTAACTACTTACATAAAACATATTTCAAACACGTAGACTGCCATGAAGCCCACAACTTTACCAGCTGCTTGCCTCTCGTCCTTCATGCATACCCAACGGCTTTATGTCTTTACCTCTGTCTCTTTTGAATGTCTGCTTGCAGAGCAAGTTCCTAATAGATTTGCTGATTGTACAAATAAGACAACAAAATGATTTCGAAGCTAAAATGATGCAAGCATGACATGATATCCATGATTCAGCGAAAAGAAGAGGCAAGAAAGATAGTGCCTATAAAGCAAGTTCCTAATAGATTTTCTAATTGTACAAATAAAACAACAAAATGATTTCAAAGCTAAAATTATGCAGGACATGATACCCATGTTTTAGCTCAAAGAAGATGCAAGAAAGATAGTGCCTGCAGAGCAAGTTCCTAATAGATTTGCTAATTGTACAAATAAAACAACAAAATGATTTCTAAGCTAAAATGATGCAGGACATGATATCCATGTTTCAGCTAAAAGAAGATGCAACGACAACAGTAACAGTCAAGACTATAAATAGAGAAAATATATTATGAGTCCTATATAGCAAGCTCCTATTTTACAGAGACCTTTCTTTGGGGCTATCAAAACCCATCCTCGTAACCACGGAGGAGAGTTCTCCTGAATGAGGGAACTCCAACTCAAGGGGAAAAAGGAGAAGAAGAAAAATTACAGCGTAATTACATAATATATTTAACAGTTGAGGGAGGACGAGGATATTTTACTCAGGTACATGGTTTCTCGCAGAAGCATCTTCTGTTTCCAAGGTGGGTGTGGCGGCATCCGCTAGTTAAAAACCTCTCTGTTTGGCAAATTTGTTTGCAGTTGGAGCTTCTCACACAATATCCATGAAACCTGTGGCTCTAGGACAAGCATGTCCGCCCTTCTGCAACCTCTGCCTACATCTCTGATCATAATCACCAAAAATAAATGAATCAATCAGTTAGTTTAATCTAGTAACTACACACCCTCTTTAAACTAGTGGATGGATCCAAGAAAATTCAAATATATCTAGAACAATAGCATACCAAAGATTATTGCAAGTAGCAAGAGCAGAAACAAGGCACTCAATCTGCTGCCCATTCTCTTCTCCATGTCGTTCAGATGGGAATTCCTTTTAACTTGTAAGATATTTTCACAGATGGGATATCAGCGAGAGTGGGTATTCATTGATATAGGCTACTTTCTGTGCATTTTTCATGGCGTACATGTGGGAGTCAGGTGACCCTTCTTGTTGTCGAGCAATGAACTAAGCACGGGCAAGAAAAAACGTAGGATAAAATAACTTGCCCTCAATAAAATCACATCGGGGCAAGAGACGCTTGCAATAAGAGGGTGAAATAAAAAATTTGGTTAAAACTTTTTGAAGCCAAATCGCCAGCGATAAACTTTGGTTAAAATTGTTTAAACACTCGAAATTTACGGTCAACCGAAGAACTAATACCCCGGTCAACGCCTGATCGAACACTAATAGTCCCAGGCAGGGACTAATAAGCATTATTAATTACAATTATCTATCCTATTATTGTTAACTTCATCCTTTTGAAATATGGAATTTATATCACTCCCAAATATAAAGTTGTATGGTTTAAAAACTATAAATATGTAATTTAGGGCCAAAATTAAACTTATTGTAGTTGTCATGAATATAGTGAGAAGTCATAATAAATAATTTGAATTGATATTGAGTATATATTATAAGATTTGCAATCTTTTATTTATAAGTTATAGAGTTTAAATTCATGGTTAACGAGAAGGAAATAGAAATAGCTTTGATTACATTTGATTTACTCTAATGCAATTCAATTCTTTTAGATTTTGCTTTCTCAAACTAGATTTATCTCCCCTAACCAAGTAACAATAATTTATTCAACTACCTATCTCTAGGAAACCTAAGATTTTATAGGCCTTTGTACATGAAGCTCCACCAACAACAATTCTAATCCAACCATTCCTCGCAACCACCCCAAATAACCTCAATTGTAAGTTGTTTAATATGCAATTAACTAATAATGCATCCAAGAGTTCAGTGTCATGGATCACAAATAACTCAATCTAATGCAATAGATCCAACTTTCTCATAGTTTAAGAACAATTTCCCTTTCCAAAACTAATCAACCTCCACACGTTCTTTCACATGCCATATTCCTACCTAGTTATCATATTCCAATACACATATCCATTTAATTCATCAAACTAACTAATAAGAAAAATCAACTAGGGGGGTCTTGAATGCTACTAGATATTTACAAGTATACAATATACTTTCAATAATCATTAAATAATTAATATAACATGTTGGACACATAATTCCATGAGTTTTTTGTTTCATTGTAAATAATTTGTACATAATTGATAAGTGAATGATATGAGAAGTAATGAAGAATACATAAATACCAAAAGTCCCTCGTAATAATTCAAATGAATAGACTCCCTCTTGTATGTATGTATAGTTTGAGTTAATGAAAATAATGAGCATGGAGTTATTCATCCATTCTATCATTGATATCAAAGCAAAACATAACTCTATCCCACTCAAAAACACCTCCTAGTTTCCCTACCTATAGATCTTTCTGCCATTTGGGCTAGTTGGATTTGCCACTTAACTCTATCCCCACTCAAAAAGAGCTCCTAGTTTCTCTTCTCATAGATATTTTTTCCATTTTGATGATCCAAAGATAAAAAATAGGCTCAAAAATGAAAGTTCTCAAAATATCCTGAAACTAGTGCCAGATCGTAGTGTTCATCGTCCTGATTCCAACATCGCTTGAATCGCCTCAACCTGACGTCATATGAGGAAGTTATGATGTTCTGAAGTTTTGTCCAAGTAGCTAAAAAGTCAAACAACAAGGTTGGTTGGGCTATTGATTGGGCAGACCGTACACCTAACGTCATGTTGACTAGGCGTATGGTGGAGAGGAGGACCAATCCCATCTTGACACGTGGAAACTCTGTATTGAGGCAGATGGCGTGATTTTATTGGTTGGTTTGGTTTGAAGTGGTCTAACCATGAGGCACCATGTGGCCTAATGAGAGGGCGCCACATGGCCCTCTGTTATTGACCAGATTTTTTGTTAAAGGGTCAAAGGGCCTCGATGGGTTTCAACCCCTAGACCTCCCATAACACAACTCCACATCCTATCGCCAAACCACACAATGAATCTTAATATGTATATGGCCCTGGTGTTATTTGAATTTTAGTGGTCATCGCATTGGGGGAAGGGGTAGGGAACATGGACCCACCCCCAGGTCGTATGACATGGGGGTGACCAGTAGTGGAGGCTCAAAACGAAGGCACAGGGGTTAACACCTAGCCCTGGTCTTATCACAACCCACATGACTAATCGGAGGAGCCACAATGGAGAGTGCGGGCGGATAAGCCCTAGCCCCCAGTTCTCGGCGGAAGTTGTGACCACAAGTGAGGGTTGAGTCAACAGGGGTGGGTGGTTAGCTATTGTGCCATGAGACCATAACCTATCACAACAGGAGCTAAGCTAAAAGGGGCGAGCGGTTAGCCCCGACCCCTGGCCATATGACCTTTAATGTGACTTGGCTTTGGCGCTAACGATTATTGGCGCTTTTACTAGGAAAAAATTTACACCTTATTCGACAGGAATCCTGATGATGTCAGGCGAAATTGTCACTTGGAAGTTAGCAGAAAGGTGGAATTTATTGCCTAGATAGCTAGTTTTTCCATTTTGCATAACAAATAATGGAGCTTTGTTCCAAGAAGCATATCTTGCTCAGTTTTTAACCTTTTAAATTTAGCTCAAGAAGAGCCTAGATAGAGGTTTTTTAGTGTTCCAAACTCAATGGAAGCATTATATTTATGATTTGAGAAATATATGATGGATTTTTTGTAGAGTAAAGTCCTTTAGTGCTAGAGATGGAGAGAGTTTTGAGGCCAGATGGAGGCATATTTGAGCATGGAAAAAGCCTAGATAGAGGATTTCCAACCTTCCAGTTACATCTGTAGTAATTGTTACTTCAATAGAGCAACTCTTTTCAGCCTTTTCTCAATGTGCTTATGGGAGAATCCATTTTCAACACTTCATTGTGAAGTAGTTGCATGTTTATGTTTTTTTTTTGGGTGGAGTACAAGGACCTATTGTGAGAGAGTCCTTTTTCTGTTGACATAATCATGACTTGTTGTAAGGAGTCATATTTTTGAGTGAGAGTTTTTTGTATAAGAACGTTTCTTTGTAGGAGAAACAATGTCACTCCAGAGTCAACAACTTGTAATATTCCCATTTGTTGCTAGGATCAATAAAGCGGCCTAGCCATTATAGCAAGGCCTAGAGATGTAGCCCAGGAGGGGTGAACTTTGTTATCACTTGCTTGTTTCTTCTATGCATGATTATCATCTTGAGTTGCATATGAATTTCTTTCACTTTTAATTTCATGTGAAAACTTAACCAATCTTCTTTGAAGGGGTTGAAAAATTAATTTACATTTAAAGACCCAAGTTTATCAAGCTTGCAAAGTGTTAGAGGATGATCGAAGTTTTCCATTTTCAGATCGGTTTGGTATCAGAGCATGGTTTTTTTGAAGGTTCTTGCTAGATTGCAAGTATAGGAAAGAAATCGAAGTGTGAAAAAAAGAGTTGGAGGAGATTAATTTATCTCTTCGAATGGATAAATCTGAGCTAAGAAGATTGCTCGAAGTTGCAAAGGAGGAGAAAAGAAAATGTGCCTACAGTTGCAACATATTGTGGAGGAACAAACTAGTGAGTGTTTCATCCTAAAAGCAACCAAGAGTCCCTCAAAGATGAAACCAGTTTGTGGGCATGATCAGTACACAGGATATGGATCCCATAATGAGAATGATGCTTGCAATTTTTGCCAGCATCTGAAAGATTCTCCCCATGTGCCAGTTGTAACCACCTCTTCCCACGTTCACCCACTTTCATCGATTTTCCTGGGGTAAACATGTGCTAAGGGTAATTATGATAAGAATCAACCTCCTATCCTATATGACCTTAAGGAAATGGAGTTGACAACTTAAGACCTTACTGACTTCCCTCAGGTGTTACAAGATCTCTAGGAGCTACCCAACCCCTCCAGGTGTCCAACCCTTGAGCTAACTCTCTTTTTCATTGACCTAGACCCTCAATTGCTCCCTTGACAAGGCCTCCAAGAGATTGCAAGCCTCCGGTTTCTCCCATAAGCCCACTTCCAAATGATTTTAGACTTTTCCAGTCAGTTATGTGCGAGTGACCCCGAATTTTGGGCCAATTTTTCAGGCTAGGACTCGGGCCTCTACCCATAACTCAGCGAAACTTCAAGAAATGATAAATAACATGGAGAAAAAGCTTCTAAATAAAAAACTTGAACAAGGACTTCACCTCACCCCTCCCACCCGGGACAGGCATTCCGTCAAACACATGGTAAACATGCAACCTACATGTCATGAATGCATATCTGAACATAGGGATATGAAACTTACATGAGGTTTAACATGTAGAAATTCCTTGTAGATTCAAACTACAAATTGTAATATGCTAAAACAGTTGACTTGAATCTACTCTACTCATTGGTGGAAATAATAATTGATCAATGAAATCACGAAGCATAAAAAAGAAATAATTCAATGACACACAACAAAATAATTTTCTAGGGAAAGCCACAACTAAAAACCCCTGCTATATGTATATTACATTAATAAGAAAATATGAGAAGATCACAATGCTTTGCTCAAGCCTAAGAAACCTCTACACTATCTCTATCTATCTCACTGCCAACTTGTGCACAAGCTTCTCTTGGCACACCTTTCTCTCACAAACTCCACGCACAAACTTGTGCTTCCTATTTCTTGGTCTCACCAACTCGTGCTCACCAAAACAATGATTAAACTTTTGCCTTCATTCCTCCTTTTAAAGGCAATTCAAATGGTAAAAATTTATGAGTTTTCTAATTAAGGAATGATTTATTTTAGGCCTTCTTCTAACTGCATGTACAATCTCTTTAATTTAGATGATTTTACAACTGATAGTACACTATCCTTGAACTCTAATCTCAACTCAGTCTTTCTCTAATCTAACATGCATGAGTTAATTATGAGTGAGTATTTAGTTTACTCGTTGAGCAGTGTTGGTTACACCTCACTACTACATGTGACACCCCACCTCAAGATCTCCCACTAATTCCTCCATCAGCTGGAACTACTTTAACTAAATTTAATTGAGTTAAATTGAATTAAATAATTACAACTCAAAATCCTTGAACTCTAATCTCAAATGGGTCTTTCTCTAATCTGACATGCATGAGTTGATTATGAGTGAGTATTTAGTTTACTCGTTGAGCAGTGTTGGTTACACCTCACTACTACATGTAACACCCCACCACAGGATCTCCCACTAATTCCTCCATCAGCTGGAACTAGTTTAACTAAATTTAACTGAGTTAAACTAAATTAAATAATTACAACTCAAAAGAGCTCAATCTGGGCCCCTAAAATTTAGGAACCACTCTACATGACTCTAGATATACTTCCAACTCAAATTAACTGAGCCAACTAAGTCAAAATAACTTAGTTAACTATTACAAGTTACTATGAGAATTAAAATCACAATTGAATTCCCAATTTAATTTAAGTACAAATTAAATTAGGATTTTTTTCCTTGATGCTATTTTTAACATTTCTTCTTGTTATTTTCAACATAACAAGATGGGCCAATGCCTTCTCACAATAGTTGTCATAACACCAATTAGTTCATGCATTAATTAACCAGACATTCATTATATAAAATGTGATAAGTGTTAAGATTGTGACAGGAGAGAAAAATTATTTACCGAGATTTACCAAGATGAATAATAATCAGCAACAATCATAAAACATAAACATAAGTGTTTATCTGGGAAAACCTCAAATCTGGGAAAAAACCCAAACCAAATGAAATTTCATTATCCTTGGCCAAAACCCTTGCTAAGGTGGCCAAGTGAGCCTTGACTGCTCACCCCCAGACCTACATTATAATGAAGCATTTCCATCCTTTTATAGGCTCCATTAAATGCAATACCATCTGCCCCAAAATCATTGCTGTGTAACCTAGTCAACATTGACACAAACCCCGAGTCAATTTTACCTAACAATTCCCTCCTTAAATTTGATTTGGGGTGCCTTGACTAAATCCAGCCAAAATTGCTAAGTGAGACAACCTTGCTCACTCTAGCCCTTACACCCCTCAAATTTTATACCAAGGTATATGTTAACTCGACATCCCCCCTCTCACCTAGGTTT
Source organism: Pinus taeda (assembly GCA_000404065.3). NCBI lineage: Eukaryota > Viridiplantae > Streptophyta > Pinopsida > Pinales > Pinaceae > Pinus > Pinus taeda. Next base: position 144,641 of record APFE030454958.1, on the reverse strand, counting down.
AACCTAGACTTTACCGGTAATTACCCAGGGGTATGTATGCCTTACTAGGTCTTACAACAGTATGCCCGTTTACATGAAATTTGACTCCATATAGTTTAATTATTTCTTTTTTTGTTTAATGTTGCTGCTATTCTGACCCATCCTCTCTCAGTGTGATTGATCCACACTTTGAGTCTCTCTAATCTCCATAGCCACAAAAGCGAAAGCTTTGAAAAAATCTATCGAATTGCTTGAATTCCCATCAAACATCGATGTAAAATTATCATCTACCATGTTGGAAATACCTGTAGTCACAACATCAAGCCAAACCCTCGAAATATTTTTAGAACAAACTATGACAAATTCAACTTAGACTTCTCAAGTGTGACTCCCTAAAGAGAATCGTAACCCTTCTTACCTTCCATGCCCTTGGTGGACCCCCTCTTGGCCATTGAAACTCCATGCTATAGGTTTCATCCACAACCAGTGTAGTGACAACACCTCCATCGTTGACCAACAACACTCTAACTCATTCACAACCACTACATCTTATTAATTTTTCTCTGTGCAGCACCACCTCTCAGGACTGTCAGGTGTCCATCAACAGCAGCCATAGTGCCTCCCATACCATCGAATTCTTTGTTTTAGTATACCACTGACGGATCTGTTAGAGCCACTAGGTAACACGACCAACCCCTAACACAATCCCAAGTGGGTGCCTTGACTTTGGTGCCACTGTAGGAGGATGGAGACATTGGTATCCTGAAGGGGTGTTGTATTTGGACCTAGAACCTTAATGAAGAAGTTTACCTCCCACCAGTCCCATTGCAGCCTTGGTTCTTGGGGGATTTTCAGTCTGTCTAATGTCGTGATGGTGCATTCAGATGGCTCCCAAGAAACCATGGAGATCCCTTCCCTCTTTTCTTTTAGGTGAGATTCTAAATAATAATGGATTGTGTTGATGGCCCATGTCTGCCACATCGACTAGTAGTGTTTCCACTCAGTGTTCCAGAACTCCCTGAAGCGTCAGGATTCAGGTTTATGCATCACATCCAGCACGACGACAAGGGTGGCGATATCTAGTCCTGAGGGTATGATTCCTACCACGAACTTGTTGATTCTCTCCGAGATGTCATTGAAACTTGTAGCACAGGTTTTGGTGCACCACAAAAAGACTTCTCCTGCCTTGTGTTTCACATCATCACTTTGGACCTCAGTGTCATTGTATGAAAACTTGGGCTCTTCCATGCACGCTTTGGCCTCATCAAGCCTTTTTATTTTGTCACAGATTTGCGTTGAACCCATTTAAAGTTGTCAACTCCAACCATGTACAACCTTATTCACGTATTACTCCACCTGGCATCAGGCTTTAATGACTCTTTCCATCGTGTTCTTAAATACTCTACTGCAACTCACTTCTCAGCTACAGGGAACTAGCCATTTGGTTTGAGATCCAGATCTGCATCATTATAGTAGATCGAACCACCTTCATGCTTCCAACTTCATTAGACCTGAGTTAACCACCGGATCCAAAACTTGTTATACTCTTGTGCTTATTTCACTTACCAATCTAAACAAACCATCGAAAATAACATCCTATGAATACAACTCTTGGATTTGATCCACCTTTGGCTATGATACCAATTGTTAAGATTTTGGTTAGAGAGAAAAATTATTTACTGAGATTGACCGAGATGAATTATAACCAACAACAATCATAGACCATAAACACAAATGTTTATCTGGGAAAAAACCTAACCCAAATGAAATTTCATTAGCCTTGGCCAAAACCCTCGCCAAGATGGAAAAGTAAGCCTTCATCACTCACCTCCCAAGCCTACATTACAATGAAGTCTTTTCAGCCTTTTATAGGCTCCATTATATGCAATACCATGGGCAGAAAACCATGGGTACACAATACCATGTGCCCCAAAACCATCACTGTGTAACCTAGTCAACATTGACTCAAACCTCGAGTCAATTTTACCTAAAAATAAGAGCCATACTTACATATGTCAGATAACCTTGCTTATAACCAACATATAACCATATAGATAACAATGGTATAACAACCATTAAAGCCACATAATAACAAGTACATTTACTCATCAAATACAAGAGGAACTTAGTTGTTATTAACCATATGCAAAAACCAAGTTAGGGACCTCCATGTTCCACTCGACCATAGATTGTGCTGAACCAAATATTTCTTCCAACCAATCACTCCCATGCCATATTGGAAGCATGAATGTGGAATCTCATGGGATAAACCAATCCATAAACAACCAAGGGAATCTATAGGCTAAACCACCTCCACGCTCAACATACCGTGATCTCACCTAAACCAGTCCCGAGATCACAAAACCAAACCGAGCTTGGATGCCTCAGAATTTCTTCACCAATGCCTTGAGGGTTTTTCCCATCTCCAACCTCAGGCTTTACCATGTATCCCTCCATTACCAATCAAGGGATTCCTAGGTCCTTAGGAATTTTCCTGAGACCACCTCACCTAAATCTAAAACCTTCTGGCAATCCAACGCTCAACCAAGAAAGACTCCCATCACACCATGGCTACCTAGAAATGGAAAGGAAAGGATAAAATTATTGTTGAAACTAGCATAACCTATGTCATTGACAACAAAGAAACCAAATAGACACATGCATAAGCCATGCATGCCAAAACCAGTTAGAAAATCATACATGCAACATGTTACTTGCAATTATTCCTGTTGAAACTGCTTGATCCAACCTTTTCTTTTTTTATCCTTGTTTTCCTTATCCTTCTTTTACCTTCCTTGTCCTTCCTTTACTTTCCTTGTCCTTCCTTTTCTTTCATTTTCTTTTTTTGCTTGCTTGATTTACTTCTCTTCATGGTGTTCTTCTCCTCTCTGAGACTAATTCCAAAACAAAACTGACAAAAGGCTCCCAAGTGATGCCCTGCTGTATTTTTATTATTGATGCCTCTAATTTCTTCATTTTCCTTAATTGTCCTTCAATTTCCTCCTCACATACAACCTATGACCTTTCACCTCCCTTTTCTCCTATTTCCTTTATTTTCATAAATAAAATGCCAATAATGTTTTTTTTCCTTTTCAAAGCCTTTGTCACTGCCTTTGCCAATTTCCCTTAGCCATAATACACAACAAGTGAGACCCACTAAGATACTTCACCCAACATTCAACTTGGAATAAGCGTCCTTTGACTTTGGTCTTATTTTTCCTTTATTAACTTTAATACATGAACTTTTAACCTGGGGTTGTTAATTTGTAAAGTGATGTCGTGTATAAATCACTGATATGCAGTAATGTATTTCTTTGGCATGCTATTCTATTTTGGTTTGATGATGAGTCAATTTGTATGGGGAATTTTGGGATGAGCATTTGCATTTCATTAAGCATGTCTACAATTGTGTCAAGCACTCATCTATACAAGTATTTCTTTGTGAAGCTTGTTTGGGTAATTTACCAAAGACATTTTTGATTTTATCTTTGGTAAATAATTTGTAGAACATGGACATAGTGATGTGCATCAAAGAGTACAAGTGCATCTTGAGAAAAGAAAGGCCATGTAAAAAGCAAGGCATGTCAAGCATAAATTTGGTCATGATTTCCAAGTGGAAGATCAAGTTTGCTTGTGTATCAACAAGGAGAAACTTCAAGATGAAGATTGTATGAGCTACCAAGGAAAGAGGGTCATGAAGAGAATGTTCAAATTCCATCCATTAAAGATTTTGTTCCTGAATCTATAGAATAATTGCAACAAACTACAATTCTTGACAAGAGGATAAAGACTTCACACAAAGGAAGTGTGGAATACCTTGAATGAGGCTCAAAGGCACCAATTCAAACAAATAAAGAAGGATTGATATCAAGAAAGTAAAGGAGTTGTTTTCTCACTTATTTTCTAAGTGAAGACATAATTTTGGAGGTCCAAAAGTTCCTAGTGGGGAGGTATGATGCGAAGATAAAAAATAGGCCAAAAAATGAAAGTGCTTGGAATCTCCCAAAATAGGCACCAAAACATAGTGTTAGTCATCTTGATTCCAACACCATTTGAATCGTCTCAATCCGACATCGTATGAGGAAGTTATGTTGTTTTAAAGTTTTGGCCAAACAACTAAAAAGTCAAACAACAAGGTTGATTGGGTTGTTGACTGGGAGAATTGTACAACTAATGTCATGCTGACGTCACCATGCTGACTAGGCATACGAAAGATAGGAGGACCAATCCCATCTCGATATGTGGCAACATCATACTAAGGCAAGTGGTGCAATTTTATTGTTTGGTTTGGTTTGAAGAGGGCGCCATGTGGCCCTATGTTATTGGATTTTTTTTTTTAAATGGTCAAAGCGCCTCAGTGGGGTTCCACCCCTAGACCTACTGCAACACAACTCCACGTCCTACCACCAAGCCACGCGATGAATCTTAATATGTATATGGCCCTGACGCTATTTGAATTTTAGTGGTTAGCACATTGGGGGAAGGGGCAGGGCACATGGCCCTAGCATCGGGTCATATGACATGGGCGTGATGTTAATTTTTCATAGGGATATATTGTTCTTTGCTTTGATAATTTCATTTCTTCATTAACACATTACATTCACCCCATAACATCATTACATTATCTAGATTTATATCATTATTTAGCAACATATGCAACTATGTAGAAAGGACACTATCATCATCATTAATGCAATGAAACATAAAGGAACAATAGAATAAAAACATTCACACATAGAGACAGTAGGATTGGTCAGAGACTAGGGCTAAACCCACTATGGATCAAAAGATTCAACAAAAGAGAGTATAATGATTCATATCTTCATCTACGTAACTAACCAACAAAAACAACTATAGCATCCATAAATGAACCCAATAAAGCTTATACTCAAAAATATGATTCTAAAGTCTGTAATGAATTGTCACTTTCTGCAGTCAACTATCAAACCTTGCAGTCACTGACCAAAATCTTCGGACAACTAAAATTCCATCATTTAAGTCTCAATTGCACAGAGGAGTCATGTGAGTGACTATAGTAGCACGGTTGCACCCTTAAGCCTAGCATGTGAGCCACTGGGGTCTGCAACTAAGATTCTAAAACCCTAACCCCCATTTGCATGGATGGAGAGTTGTATGTGTGACTGGATGGCTCTAGTCACATAGATGATCTTATGTGCGAGTGATAGTGGTTGACTTCATCCTATGTTGTGCTCACGACTATGGCCCAAAACCCTAAAATTGAGATACGAGTTTCAGACCCTGCAATTTCACCTCAGAGCGAACTTGTTCCTCCGTAGATGAGCCTCATACCTGTGCAAGCCAAAAACCAAGATAAAATAATGTCTCATAATAGTGTCCAAATGAGATATAGGTCACTTGAATTTATAGCCTTCCAAGGGTGTCACTTTGCATAGGGTCGACCTTGTCAAATGTGCACATGTAGGTTTTTCTTCGTAAGTACACTTTCCCTTATCCATTTTGAGTGATCTTTAGGTCAATTTTGGTCCCCTCAAAAAGAGGAATTCAATGCAATAATCACCCCCATAAGGTGAGCTATCCCAAGTGTAATTTTTTACCGCAGTTGTATATTTTAACACTCCCTCTCAACTAGGGAGAATTCCACCTACATCATGTCATATGTATCGTGTCATCAAATCATATCCAATCTCAAGTATCTCATCATTTTATACCATCACTAATCATCGCAATTCACTCTTTCTCATTATTGCTTATCTATTGATTGTCCTTGCTCATATGTTGAACATTCTCAAATCTAAAAGAAGAAGAATTTGTCATCGGAGGCGAGCCTAAGTTACCATCCTCTATTCATCGGGCTACTACCCAAAATCTCTACCAGTGGGTTACTACCTAAAATATTTGTCACGGGCTACTATCCAAAATCTCTGCAAGTGAGCTACTACTTGGTAATATTGGTGGGGAGTTAAATCTATGACCTGCATCATCATCAGAGAGCATATCATTAGGGAGAATATATCAACCCAGAATCTCATGGGGGAGCTATTATAATGACCCCATATCAGGCAATAGGTAATATAGGGGAGCTACTACTCAACCCATCCTATTGTTGAAGGAAATGTAACTAGGTTCGGTCTTCATAAATGTACTTTTGATATTTGTTTTATTCAAGAAAAGAAATATTATTTTATAATATATGTCAGCGAGTTTCTTGCTCATTGAAATAGGTCTAGCACATGTTAAAGTGCTACAGGTGATTCAAATAGTCAAAAGAAATGTTGAAGACCTTAAGGGCATGTTACACCATGTATGTTTATGTATTAGATTCAAGAGAATACCTCCAAGCAAAGTCAACAAGTCTCCTCCATGCAACGACACCTACAAAAGAAGAAATCTGAATTATAAATGTCAAGTCACCCTGCAGTCTTCTAGTTGGCCTAAAAGGAGGGACAATCCTTTATATATAGAGGTTTCCCACTCCATTATAATGTCAAGAATTCCTCTCTGAAATCTGCTAAGGTAGAAGGAAAGTAAAGGGTAACAAGAGGACAAGAAAAGGGTCTCCAAGGTAGCGAAGAAAGGAGGAAGAGAAACCGAAGTGTTAAAGGGCTAGTTACAGCCACCTGTGCAAGGAAATGCGAGTTGTCTCTATAGTTATGACAACAGTAACTTACAGTCTACCATATCTCATTGTTTAGGGTTAAAACTAGGCCTACAAGGTCTCTCACTCAAGCGTGGAAGAAGGCTATACAAGCAAAGGGAGAAGGAGAAGTTTAACATAGTTCTTGTGAGGAGATTCCCTTAGACGCGTGAAGAACTAGGGTTGCATTACTGTTGCTCTAAGTCTGCAATATTTGTGAAAGAAGAAGGACATGTCGGGAGGAAACAAGGTCATCTCCTTATAAAGTTAGAAAGGCTCCATCACAAGCAAAGGAAGAAAAGGTCAAGGGACATTCTAGAGTGTACAATAGAAGCTCTCTATAGTTGTCGGAAGAAGTACCGAAGGAAGAAAGACAAAGTGCTAGAAGGAGGAGGATAGAGTGCTATAAGAAGAAGTAATATTGAAAGGGATTGACTTGTGCTTGGAGGATATTCTTGTCAAGAGTCTAGGGTTTGGCATTGTTCAATAAGAAGTTTCTATAAGATAAACTTACTAAAGGGTTTTCCTCTCAAGAGAAGAGAGGTTTTGGCCCTGGCAGAGAGCCAACATCTTGTGTTCTTGTTCTTATGTTTTTTGTAGCGGTTTGATGAAGTACACACACATGCATTAATAAGAAGAATAAGAATATTAAGATAAGAATAAAAAGTAAAACAACTCCACAAATTGTTATCAAGTAAAGAAGAATCACACTACACCTAATTTCCCTTGATTCTTCAACACCTATTTCATACTGGTCTTCCCAACAATGACTCTCAAGAGTCATGTGGTAGAACACTTGCATCATAATACAAGCTTGGACGAGACACCCAACTTACCAAGAGGTAAGGATCACATGCCTCCAAGCCTCCTCAAACCATTGGCTAGATAGAGAGGGACAATCCCAACAAACCCTACTTGTGGGTATGATGCCAACTAGGGTATACTCTGCAAAGACCAAGATAGGGTGAGCTACTACTCCAACCCTATGGGTAATAGATAGGGGTGATAACCTATTATCTAGAGTTCCCTCAACCATAGGAGCCTTCTATCTCAATTCCACACCCTATGAGCTCAACATGGGAGGAAGAGTTGTTGGGTTATGTTATATTCTTTCCACGACTAGCCCACGTAATTAACCGGGGGTTAGAGGGCGGGGGGGGCGGAGCCCCCCCTTCGTTGCACTGATTGCATAGCGGGGGGGTTCACAGGGGGTTTGAGGGGTGCAGGTAACCCTCCTCTATGGGGTCCGGTGCAGTGCCCCGAAAAATTTTGTTTATTGGACCCTATATTAGGTTGGGTGGACCTACCTATGGTTTTGTTCATGATTTTTGCACATGGTTTTAGACACGATGGTTTTTGGTCCATGGTTTTGGACGCGATGGTTTTCGGTCCATGGTATTGGATGCTTCAGCATGTATAAATATGTATTGTAACATTGATCCAGATTTAAACAGGAACGCAACAAATTACAGAGATAACCATAAATACAGATATGCAACAGAAATAATACTTAATTTCATTACTGTAAAATGCTGAAATATGTTTACAAAAAGAAATGGAAATAAACCAGCTAGGGCAATGGTAGCTTATCTCTGAGAAGAGATGTGGCGGCTACATGCCTCTGAACTGTGTTACAATGAGGCTCGAAGGCCTATTTATTGTTGAGAAACAATGGAAAACCCTTACTCCGAAGACCTAACCTAGAAGATGAAACGGCCAAATTGTGGGCCCCTTTTGGGTAAGTTGGTACATCAACTTCCTAGGGTCTAACTTTGGCACCCGATCTTCGTTCGATGTGTACAATAGCTCGTTAGAAAGATCTAACTGAGCAATACAACTTTGGGAAGAGCAACATCAATCCATGGACCCATGTTTCTCCTAGATTTCCCAAAAAAAATCGTTTAGGGCCTCAAAATGGCTCTGAAAGTTCAAGACCCGAAAAACTGCTAAAAATAGTAAATTGTGCTACAATTACGGAAACTGAAAAACTGAAAGAGACAGTTGTGGGGGTGCAAGTGGGATAGGTGGGTGGCCACCAACATCCACCTGGATCATTCCTCCCCCCTTAGGAAGCAATGGTTCCCATTGCGTTGAGTTCCTCCATCTGCTGAACTTGGTCCTTGGTGAGATGTTCTATAATCTCTGATGTGTCCAGTAATGGTGGGAAGCATGGTCAACGATGGTCCACATTGAACACTCAATGCAAGTGAAGGGATGGGGGAATGTTGTGCTTCAAAGAATTATTTCCCATAGCCTTGGTAATGGTTTGAGGACCATGTCGACGTGGTCAGAGCTTCTGATGGGCTCCTGTAAGGCATTCTTTCTGCAGATGCAACCAGAATTTGTTGCCCACCTGAAGTTTGTGTGGTACGCCTATGGGTGAGGAGAAGTTGTTCCTGTGTTCTTTCATGACCGTATCCCTCTGCTGTTCCTATTGCGTGGAGGAACCCTTCGTGGGGGTCATGGATGTGGTGACGATATTCCCCTTACTTTGGGAGAGAACTAGACAGAAAATCAATTTCCTGTTGGAAATGCAACAAGATGATGGAGCTTAGTGAAAAGAAGCCGCCTTCACTAAGTGGTTCCATACGCTATTTTTGGCGCAAAGTCTATTTTTAGACATATGGATCATGGTCTATGAGTTGCAGGATGCTATTTATGGATGATTGGTCATGTTGGTAAAAATAGATTGACCTCTATTTTTAGACATATGGGTGGAGTCTATTTTTAGACTGCCAGTCAAAAAATAGAACAGTCGAATATTATTAGCTCTTAATAATAT